>SKCR01019394.1:0-68003 GCA_019454045.1 Zanthoxylum bungeanum | reverse complement strand
GGTCAGTGCTGACTGTACCGGATATGCTGACGTGATTTCTGACTGTGCCGGATGATTGATCGGAGTGATGACGTGGCAGACACATCGGCGTCTTCTTTCTTTAGTCAGCATGTGGAGGCGCGTGACGGCGCGTGAGCTGTTCTCTGTCAGGCGCGTGAAGGCTACGCCTATCTTCGATTGATCAAAATACTATCGTGCTCGTCTTGATGTGAATAAGCTGCTGATATGCTCAAATTTGATTTTTGAGAACTTTCCCGAAATCCGAATTTTTCAAACCGAGTTTCGTTCTTCACCTCCAGAATCCCTAACGTATAACTAAAGATATTGATTCCACTTGTTGTGATTTTCTGATCACTGAAGAATATTTATGAGGAAAAATTTACTCTCTATTACTATTTAAATAGAATTTACAAAGATTACAAATTTTATTACAAAAAAAACTTCACATTTCACTCTCTAAGCTCTCTCACTTGGAGCTAAAACTCTAAGCTCTCTCACTTGAAGCTAAAACTCTAAGCTTTCTCACTTGGAGCTTGTTGTTGAAGATGCTTGAACTCTCAAATGAGAGCTCAATTTATAGGTAATGACTTGCCTTCTAATTCAATATAATTAGTGGAGTGGTTTCCATAATTATCCACTAATTGAGTGGTTAAAAATGATTACACTTGTTGACGGCTGATTTCGGTCTCAGGGGCAATAAGGGTTTTTTTACTCCGAGACAATCCTCCTCCAACTGTGAATTTGTTTAGTTTATGGGAAACCAAAAGCAAATTTGGCAAAAGATAGATAAATACACCAATCGACAAAGAGATTTAACGTGGTTCGGCGGATCAGATCCAGCCTACATGCACGGGCACAGAACGGACGATGTTTTATTACCGAAATATGTTTCTCTGATCTATTTTTTTTGTTTACAAGTCTAATCACAATTCTATCTTGTTCTCTCATTCACTAACTTCTTCTTACCAATGTGCTTTCTCCTCCTATTTATAATAGCAAAGGAACGGTTTCCTTTTCCCACAAGAATATGATAACTTATCTCATTATCCCAAAGAATAAGATAACTTATCTCCTTTATCCAATAAGAATAGGATAACTTATCTCATTACCCCATAAGAATATGATAACTTATCTCTTTATCCCATAAGAATATGATAACTTATCTCTTTATCCCATAAGAATATGATAACTTATCATCTGGAGCATATCTCGCTATCTGGTCGGTCTTTATGAGGTCGGTCACAATGGTCTTTTGAACTGAGAATGCTGCTATCGATCTGATAATGCCCGGTCATCCGATCTTAAGTGGTCGGTTTACCGATCGTAAAGTGCTCGGCCCCTCACTCATGTGGTCGGGTCGGTATTAATGATCCTGACCAAGAAGGGAATTACCTTTTTACCCATGCCTTACTGCTTAAATATCATAGGACCTGAAAATACCATCAACAACACTAAAACCATTAATTCACTAATAATAGTTGTACCACATGTTAATAATGGATGTTAGATTCAAATCAATATATTTATTTAGTCTCTAATAAATTATTGGCAAGTCTCCAATAAATAATAAAGAATCTAGTCAATCAATCCAATATTATTTTTCAAAATAACTCCTCTCAATTTAAATTTCGCTCACTAAAAATGATTGTGTCGACATAAGAGATATGTGGCTAAATTTGTCCAATGATTTTAGTAAAGGACTAGAATCCGGGCTAATAATGTTTCAAGAATTCCTCTAGAAGACTAGAACTACAACATTTATGCATTGCCTAGCCTAGCCTAGCCTCAAAAGGCAGCTTCTTGCACTTGAATTTTTTAATAAAACCAAACAAGTAAAATGGGCTAAAGCCCAAGTGCAGAAAAAGTCAGAGACTTCAAAAACCCAGTGGGCTAATTTGAATTCGAATCCAGTAAGAGTTTGGGCTATTTACATTCTATCTTCTTTATTTCTTATTAAAATACTAAATAAACGCCTATTAAATTAAATTCCATTAATACCCCTCCATATCTTGTTCTCTCTCGTGGGTAGAGAAGCTTCTTCAGTCGTTTCTGGTCTCCGAATATGAGTTTCATGTACAATTAGTTTAGAACCCGCACAATATATATGTTCATTTTGATTCTTGGTATATGATTTGTAATTATAATTGTAATTCAATTAATATTATCTTATAATCACTATTAATGTAGATGAATTACTATTGAGTAAAATCTCATATCAATGTTGACAATAATGAAAATTGTTATATGAAAGTACCCACAATTATAAAATATCAATTGATTGGCTTAATCACATACTGATGTAATAGATTATTCGTGCACACAAAGTATATTTAGTGCATTTATAAGATCATTTGGCCTATTGTATTATCACCACACATACCAAGTGATATTACAATATTTTCTTAAATCGAAATAGTTATGTAAATTACAGGCAATAAATAAATCTCCTTGTTTATAAACATAACAGTCGGGCATTATGTGTACATATAATACAATAATGACATAAAGGAATCATTGAATAAAATGAAACTACTACAAAGCAGCTACTAAATCAAAAGGATTATTATATCATTACTTCACATTAATTAAATTCATCAAAGAGTTCTAACCTTTAAGAACATATTCATCTACATGAGCAGGAAGAATTATATCATCCTCACATAGACCTTGCCACACAAACCCATTCTTGTATCGAAGAATTAGATCATCTCACATAGATTATGACTTCTGCATTAACCCAAAAAGCCAAAATTAGGATTGTTAAATTTCTGAGGATAAAATCACAATATAACTAATTAATTGCACAAATAACATTACAACACTTACTCAAGACTTCCAATATTCCAAATTTTAAATCACTTTCTTAAGTTTTCTCAATAACCACACAGGACAATCAAAGATTTTATTTTATTTTCTTAAAAAAATTTACCAGTGAACACAACACAACACACAAAATTAATCTACAGACTAAATAAGACAAATAAAATGTGGGGAGTGTTGTGATTCTCTGATCATTGAAGAGTGTTTATGAGGAAAAATTGATTCTATTACTACAAGAACATAATTTACAAAGTATTTAAACTTTACAAAAAAAAAACTTCACTCTCTAAGTTTTCTTTACTTAAAACTTAATATTTTGGGATGAATTGAGCTCTCAAATGAGCTCTCTATTTATAGCCAAAGTAATGTCTATAATGTCAACAAAAAATTAATGTAGTAGTTGGTGGTTACACCAAAACTTGACAATGGTGGATGTAGTTGTTGTTAGGGTTGGTGCTCTGAGTGCCAATTTTATTATGTATTTCCTTGTAAATACTAATGTAACATTTTATTATAAATAAAATAAACAGTTTCTTTTATATAATATCTTCTTTTATATGGTAAAGACGTAACCGACCTTAGAATGATTAGTTATGATACTGTTGCAAAAGTGTCGCAACTGACATTGAGTTGTATCATGACGTTGTCATTCTTAGATAGTTCCGAGTCAAGGTTTACACTACTTGGTCAGTAAAGTAAACCTGTTGAGACTGGTACATGTCGTATATTAGAATCTTGGATTTCGATGGTTTCTCAATGAACCATGAGTCTTGGAGACTCGTATAGACGTGTAGGTGTTTATAGCGGATAGACGCTTAACGACTCACCGAAGATTCTTAATGGAAGATACACAACCGTCAATAAGAATCTTCTCGGGTTGAGTGAGCATAGTGATTCTTTGACTTGAGATACCACTATGGATATATGAGTTATCCTCCATACTTAGATGGCAGTCACGTCACCGATCTATTTAGATCAGACCGCCACATGTTCATTGGGTGTGGACTGATGCTCAAGATATCATGTGTGTATCAATAAAGAATTTATCAGCTATGTGTACAGAGCATGGGTATTCAATATGGAATTAGCAATCTGTTAAATCCATGGGCCCATGGGACACTGTAGAAATCAGTTCTAAGTGTTATTAAGGGATTGTTAATAGAAACGTCAACGTGATTATATCTATAGAGATTTGACGTTTGTATCTAAACTTAATCCAATTTTGGGGATTTTCATATATGTGATGTAATTGATGTATATATAATGTATATTAAATTTGGGATTGATTGGATTTAATCTTGATGTGTTTTGAACCAAAAAGAACCAAATTACAAATCCTGGAAATTATTGGGTGCTCTCGGTAATTATTGAAAAATTGGGGGTTTGTGTTGTAAATTATATTTTCATGTATTAGACATGTATAAATCAATTTGGGATTGATTTGGAATCAATTAAATATGTATTTGACTATTTAAGGACCAAAATGATCAAATTGTAAAACTTTGGGGTAAATCGATAATTAATAGAAATTTGATATCTTGGGTTAAAATTTCAGATTTCAATATTAGTTAATTAAGTAAATAAGTTTATTTAATTGATCCAAAAAAAAATTTGAAATCGGAAAATTCTGTTCTCCGCGTTCCGCTACGCTAACCCTGTAATTCCCTATAAAACCCCAACAAAATGGTATCAGAGCGAGTCTGATTCTGGACACCCGATATGATTGTACCTTTAAAATTCAATGTTTAATTTAATCTTGACTTTATGCATTCATGTGTTTATTTAATTTGATTAAATAAATTAAAAGCATCTTTTGCGGAAAAATCCCTATTTAAAAATAAGGTTTTAATTTAATATGTATTTGATGCATATTAATTGGTCTGTCTTGTCAATACCACTTATTGATAAATTTTCTGCGACTATATCTGAGAATGTGCCAAAGCTGTGAGGATATAGCCGGTAGAAATTTATCTGTACCAGATATATTTGATATTAGG
This sequence comes from Zanthoxylum bungeanum, assembly GCA_019454045.1. Taxonomy (NCBI): domain Eukaryota; kingdom Viridiplantae; phylum Streptophyta; class Magnoliopsida; order Sapindales; family Rutaceae; genus Zanthoxylum; species Zanthoxylum bungeanum. The sequence goes on along the minus strand of SKCR01019394.1, from coordinate 63,186 downwards.
TGAATTCAAGCAAAAGCGGAACCTTGAACGTGCCAAAGCTGTCAGGGTTTCGCAAGTATCTTGAATTTATCATTGACAAGTTTAACCTTGATACGCTTCATTGTGAACGTGTCAAAGCTGTCACAAAGAGAAACGACCAGGACCGAAAACCCATGAGTCACTATTGAGTGATCGACAATGAGTTGTCTACCTAATGAATATACGTAGGCGAGAACGTGACAAAGCTGTGAGCTGAAATATATTCATGGGGTCCACCTTTCACTATTATATTATGATTTGATTATCGCATGTTTTGTATTCTGTTTGGGGATTACAGTTTTGCATGAAATAGTGAGAGAGTCATTTTTTAGATTAAAAGTCCATTATCTAGTTAATACTTTATGATATAATGACCGGTGCAAACACACACGTATAACGCAAGCGCACGTATCGTTCAAGTAGTATAAAAATATCGATCCCACGAGGACTTAATTCCTACTGTTGTTATTAATTGTTGAATCTATTTATTTACAAATATCTAATTAAAGGGAGAATAGAATGATTGTTTGATTGGTTGAATGTGATTGTGGTTTTCCTTAATTAAAATAAATAAAAATAAACAAAAGAAAATACTAAGGAAAATAACAAAAGACTCAAAGATCTAGGGTTGTGAATCTTTCTAATATCTTTTAAAAGATGAAGTGATTATTTTATGTTTGTGTAATAAATCGGTTTACTAACCTAGAACACTAAATTATGCAAAAGCCTCTGTCGATGGTCAGACGCAAATACCCAGTTTAACCCAATTGAACCATATGTCTATGTCAACCAAATTATCTAGATTCATTAAGTTTAAGTTCCAATTATGGCTACCCCCGCCTGACAGGTATATGTCTATCCTGTAAGGAAATCTATTAAAGGGTTATCTATCCTCAAGGAAGATCGTGGGCTATTAAGTCTAAGGCTGAAACCTAAAATCCCTATGTCTAGTTCATTTTAGATTTACCAGATCAATCTTATTGGTGATCAGACAACAAGAAGCATTAAGCTTAAGACTTAATAAGTAAACCTTTAAATTACCCAAACTATAAAATAACCCATTATAAACCGGTTATATTAGAATTCATCACAACCCCAGATAACTAACACATAACTAGGGCTAGTAAGAACTTAAAAGTAAAAGACATAAAATAAAAATGCTGAAAAGTAAAAGACATAAAGTAAAAGCTGAAAAGTAAATTGCTGAAAAGTAAATGACGGAAAGTAAATGCTGAAATTAAATACTGAAAATTAAATGCTGAAAAGTAAATGCTGAAAGTAAATTACTGAAAAGTAAATGCTGAAAGTAAATTGCTGAAAAGTAAATTGCTGAAAATTAAATAAAGTAAAAGTACAATAAAAGAAAATGCTGAGGTAAAATGATCCACTTTTATTACTTCTATTTTAGATATCTCCCTTAATATAATATATAAATTTTGCATGATAATTTCCAACCAGCCATATAGGCGGTATCCAGATTAAGTCAAATTAATAATTAATTACCAACCGACCAATCAGGCGGTATCCAGTTTAGTCAGGTTAAAACCAATTTAAATAATTACCAACCGACCAATATGGCGGTATCCTCGTTAAGTCAGGTTTTAACTAGTTTATATATTATAATTAAGGGAGATTAATCTAAATATTAGTAATAAAAGTTTTACCTTTTACCCCAGCAAAGGGGAGTTACCTCCTCATTACTGAAAAGTAAAAACTGAAAATTAAAGAAAGAAAAGTACTGTGCGTAAAAGTAAATTGCGGAAAGTAAAAACTGAAAAGTAAAGAAAAGAAAGTGCGAAAGCGGGAATTAATTACTGAAAGGTATAAATAAACAAACAAGATACAATCTTCTTAGTATTCTTAAAGAATTCCTTAGAAGAAATTATGAATTTTACAAATGAAATGGCTTGGTATTTATAGGCAAAATTTTGCCTCCATCAAATCATCCACCAAATCCATTATTAATTGCTTCACTAATTGCTCCACCAAATCCATTATTAATTGCTCCACTAATAGCTTATCATGTTTGGTGGTGATTTGATAATTTTTATTATTTATTTATTAATTTATTTTTTGCTTTGAAAATGATTGAAAAGGACTTTAATAATTACACACAACACACTTCTGGATGGTTCATCAATTTCGGGCATGACATCTTCGGAATTCGAAATTATTTTATCTTTCAAAGTTGTAGATCTTAGATTCTTCCTTAATCTGGAACTTGAATCAGCTTAATCCGATATCGGAGTAAAAAGTTATCCCCAAAATACGACAGATGTGCAAAACTGGAATTTCCAAAACTGCACTTCGTTAAAACGCCCTTTCAAGTTTCCAATCTCCAAAATTAATATGTCAAGTCCAATTTTTGCCCTTATTTGACCCATATTTCGTCCTAAATGATTTCATTGTGTCCCAATATTATTTTATTTGTAAAATAAACTAAAACACATCAAAACGTTCATCAAACCCGAGAAACTAAACAAAATATTAAGTAAAATGGGCGGTAAATATTGATATATTTTCCACTCATAATATAATATGAAACTGTTTTATTTGCTTATCTGTTAACCGTTGATTCGCTGTCTATTTGATAGATTTGCGATGGCGGCACCTCTGACCAATCATTTTCTCGTATGCTTGTTACGAATAAGCTAAAAGGCGCTGAGAACTTTATGGATTGGGATATGGATTTGAGGATTGTCCTCAATTTTGAAAACCTGGGATACATTTTGGAAGGTCCATTACCGCTTGCTATATCTCCAGATGCATCTCCTGAAGAATTTGAGACTTTCCAGAGATGGAAGGATGATGATTTAAGGGTTAAATCATTCATACTTAGTTCTCTTTCTTCTGAGCTTAAGAAGACTTACTTTGAGATGCACGATGCATATAACATGATGACACAACTTCGTGAATCGTTCATGAACCAGGAACAGGTCGTGGTTCATAGAGTTTCAATGGAACTGTTCTATTTTAAACTTGATGAGGGGCAGGCTGTGAGCCTGCATGTGCTTCATTTGATCGATTTGATCGAGCAGTTGAGGCGCCAGGATTTCCATCTCAATGAAACTCTGGGACGTAGTGTCATACTCGGTTCGCTCCCGGCGTCATATCGCCAGTTCGTTATGTACTTCAACATGAATAGGATTCACTGCTCTTCCCATGAGTTGCATATGATGCTTTGTTAGTGTCTCTAAGACTTGCCCAATGATCCTAAACATGATTCTAGTGTGAATAATCAAAAACAAGTTTGCTGAATAAACTTACATTGATTGGTTTGGATGATGGATTTGAAATCTTTCTTTGAATTTATTGGAAGCTCCAAGCTTTCTTTTGAATTCTAAACTCAAGGGTGAGTTTCCCTATCACCTTCACTTGACTCTCTATGTGCTAGCAAGGTTGAAATTTTTTGCATCAAAAATTTCTAAGGAGAAAGGAAGGTCACGACAATATGAGGGAGAGAGAGAGAGATTTTGTTTTTTGATATTTTGTTTCTAAAACCCAATTACTAAAGTTGCCTTGCAAAAGTGGTATATGCTTTTCCAAAAAGCAAAATAAAAAACAAAGTGTGTTGGAGAAGTTTCATTAAAAGCTCCCAACCACTTCCATCAACTTGATTGACTAGTGATGTAAGTTAGTGAGTCTCACACTTAAATTCAAAATTCAAGTTGGGTGAGACTACACACTTCGGGCCCGGGTTCATTTAATCCGATTAAACGAATTTTCCGTTGCGACGTAATTAAATCCAATTTAATTAAATAATAATGCCTAGCAAAATTATTACTAAAGTCGCTTACAAATTAATTCCAAAATAATTCGTTCGCACGAATTAAAATCCAATTTTAATTCCGCATTGAAATCCAATTTCAATTAATATATCTAATATATTATTTTAGCCCAAATTAAATAAATTAAATAGTAAAATCCAATTTAACTATTAAATTTATTTTACTGATTAATTCCAAATTAATCGCGTTCTCTCTTCTACACGAATTAATCCCAGATTAATTCTTGACGGAATTAATCCCAGATTAATTTTCTCTTTGATAATTAATCCCAGATTAATTATTACCGTAATTAATCTCAGATTAATTTTCTCTCTCATAATTAATCCCAGATTAATTCTGTTCGAGTCAAATGTCATCGGTGAATCTTTGGGAAACGACCCAAGAGATCCATGGATATGTTGGCAGTAAATACGGTCATCAGACTATCCGAACACATGCGTACCCCGTACCACGTTCTTACCGATTTACAAGACATGGTTGGCTTCTAGCAAAACACCGTGCCTACCCAATTCTCTAGAAATATTCAACGAAGAATATATAATCTGAATCAGGCGTATTATATAATGTATTGCGTAATACAATCTAGTATCGGATGTCACATGCTAGGCCTGGGGTTGGAATTATGTATGCCCGTACAAAGCATATATCGGATCACTAGCAACTAGTCTCTGTAATCGGATAATCATGACCTAGTCATACTATCCCGATAGCTGCAGCATTTAAGAGTACTAGTTATGTATCCATGCGTGATCATCATTTACATATGACTGAAGTGACATCACACCCAATACACTACGATTCTCAGTAAACCCAGAAGAGGCGTACACAGAACCTATTAAAGCTCCAGACGACCAAAACCAAAGCGTATTGATTGTCGAAAGTATTAGCGATGCAAGTCTCAGGTTAAAACCACATACACCTACCCTGATTCTGATTTCCATAGACACATAGTCATACTACTAATGTGATTCCAATGGGTCTATCCAGAGCGAAGTTGTTCCCAGTCCAATGACTAACAGAACCTCTTATCACACTTGTATAAGTATCCAATACTTAAATATATGATAATTATGTCGTTAAGCTTCCATAACGCGCACAAGTGTAATACTAGCCTATTCCGCATTATCGATGTCCAGTCTCGATAATACTACGACTAGGGATATTTAATGATTAAACCTTTCGTGGATTAATATTGTCTCATATCTTATTAATCCGGTACTAATCATATGGACTTTTATCATTTATATATCCAAGTAATCCAATTAAAAAAATGATAAAAGAGCAATTTCCTTTGTCACATAGTTAAGTTGTACAAGAACATAATGTTCTTTACAAATAGTGATGCTATGGGTCATAATTGTCCAACATACTCTCACAGCAGAGGAAGATTTAAGGAAGGGAGTTCCGACTCGCCTTTTGAAATCCACTTCACTTTCTACTTCTTCCCAATCAAGTCGAAGGGGAAGAAGACAAAAGGAAAGAAGAAGAAAGGTTTCAATGTTCCTTCGCAGGCTAAGGTAGCGAAGCCCAAGAGAGCTTCTGAAGATAAGTGCCACCACTGCCAGAAAGTCGGGCACTGGAAAAGAAACTGTCCGGATTATCTTGCATAGATAAGGAATGAAAGAGCATCGACATCAGGTACTTTTATTTTTCCTATTATTGATATCTCATTGGCTTGTAAAACTATGACATCTAATTGGATTTTAGATTCTGCTTGTCCTATTCACATTTGCAATACGTTGCAGGTGCTGACGAGAAGTAGACGGTTGAAATCTGGGGAGATGCAGTTGTGATTCGGGAGTGGTGACTCTCTGGATGCGGTTGCAGTGGGCATATGCGAGATTTCTTACCTAGTGGGAGACTTTTGTTAAATGACTGCTATTTTGTGTCAGGATGTGTGGCCAATATTACGTCTCTTTTTGTTTTAGATACTGAAGGATATAATGTAAATATTAAGAAACGTTCTCTATATTTATATGATAAAAATAATATTCATATCATTTGTTGTCCAAATGAGCATGGTCATTACATATTACGTACCTCACAAGATATCTTTAATACTGGAATTAATAAACGTAAACAATCTGATATAAATAATATTAAACTGTGACATATGCGGTTAGGTCATATAGGCGTGAAATACCTAACCCAATTGGTTAAGAATGGTTTGATACATGATCTCACTATTGAACCTTATCCAACTTGCGAATCTTTTAATCAGGGTAAAATGACCAAAGCCTCATTTTCGGGTGTTGGACACTGAGCCACTGACTTATTGGAACTCGTACATTCTGATGTATGTGGTCCCATGAGTCAGACTGCACACAGTGGTTTTTCATACTTTATCACCTTTACCGATGATTTGTCATGGTACAGTTATGTTTATCTTATGAAACATAATTCGGAAACCTTTGAAAAGTTCAAAGAATTATGAAATGAAGTTGAAAAACAAACTGGTCAATATATTAAATGTCTTCGATCTGATCGAGACGGTGAATATATAAGTGGAGAGTTCACTGATTATTTAAAGGAGAATGGGATTCTCGCTCAATATACTCCTCCAGGCACTCCGGAACACAATGAAGTGTCAGAGAGGAGAAATTGGACTTTATTGCATATGGTCCGATCAATGTTAAGTTATACAGATTTACCCTATTACTTATGGGGTTATGCTCTTTTAACTGCCGCACATCTTTTGAATAAGATTATTTCCAAAGTTGTTCCTATGACTCCGTATGAGATATGGACCGGTAGGAAACCAAATCTTAGTTATATTAAGATTTGGGGTTGTCCTGCATATGTCAGGATGGCTCAGCAGAATAAGCTTTTGCCTCGAGGGTAGAAGTTTTGGTTTGTTGGATATCCTTCAAATACCAAAGGATATTTGTTCTATGATACCGAGCATCGAAATGTGTTCGTAGCCCGCTTCACAAAATTTCTAGAAATAGAATTTTTGTCTGAAGGTGGTGATAATAGATAGGTTGAACTTGATGAAGTATAACCTGGAACCAACGAACTAATGGAGGAACCTGTAGTTCAAGAAGATGAAGAACCTTCAACACACACACTTAGTAGGTCACAAAGGGTATCTAGACCTCCTGAACGCTTGTATTTGATACAAGAAAGGAGTATCAATGTTCTATTAGTTGAAGAGACTGGACCTTTTACCTATAGAGAATCGATATTGGACATCGACTCCGTGAAGTGGCAAGACGCCATGAAATCCGAGATGGACTCAATGCATGAGAATCAAGTTTGGAACTTGGTTTCGCTTCCCAAAGGAATTATTCCTATCGGTTGTAAATGGATTTACAAGAGGAAGCGAGGGCCCGATGGAAAGGTTGAAACCTTTAAGGCCCGAGTGGTAGCTAATGGTTACTCACAGTGATCTGGTGTCGACTACGATGAAACTTTTTCGCCAGTTGCAATGCTAAAGTCTATAAGGATTTTGTTGTCAATTGCCGTTTATCATGATTACGAGATTTGGCAAATGGATGTCAAAACGACTTTTCTAAATGGATTTCTTGATGAAGAAATCTATATGGAACAGCCGGAGGGTTTTGCATCCAGCAAGAACTCGGGCATGGCATGCAAGCTGAAGAAGTCCATTTATGGACTTAAACAGGCTTCACAAAGTTGGAATCTTCGATTCGACGAGATAATCAAATTGTCTTATTTTCTCAAGAATTCGGAAGAATCCTGTGTGTATAAGAAGGCCAGTGGGATTATGGTGGTATTTTTACCTCTGTAAGAATTTCTCCATAAAGGACCTGAGTGAAGCTTCATATGTCTTAGGCATAAAAGTCTATAGAGATAGAGAAATGAAGCTTATTGGGTTATTCCAATCAACTTACATAGATAAGATCTTAGAACAGTATAATTTTGGTAACAGTAAGACAGCAAACATACCGTTCAGACATTGCTTACATCTTTCGAAAAAGATGAGAAGATTAGAATGTCTAATCAACCTTATGCTTCGTGTTTGGGCAACATCATGTATGCCATGTTATGTACTAGGCCTGATATCAGCTTCACAGTTAGTGTGACGGGCAAATATCATTCCAATCCAGGAAATGACCATTGGATGACCATTAAACATATCCTCAAATATCTTAAAGGTACTAAGGATAAGTTTATTATCTATGGAGGAAACGAACTGCAAGTTAATGGGTATACGGATTCCAATTTCCAATTGGAGATTGATGATAGAAGTCTACATCAGGATTCATGTTTAACCTTAACGGAGGTGCAGTTTGTTAGAAGAGTTCCAAACAGGGGTCGACAACTGATTCCACCACAGAGGCAGAATATATTACAGCTTCTAAAGCTGCAAAGGAAGCTGTATGGGTTAGGAACTTTATCACATAATTATGAGTAGTCCCAAGTATCGAGAATCTGATTCCGTTATGTTGTGATAATACTGGAGCCATTGCGCAAGCAAAAGAACCAAGGGTGCATCAGAATTTGAAGCATATGGAATGAAAGTACCACATCATTCGAGAGATTGTGTCGCGATGGGACATTGTCGTGTGTGAAGATAATATAGTAGATCTACTTACCAAGGTCATACCTCCGAAGTTATTTGATAAACATGTGGAGTCGATGGGTATTAGATACAATCGATATTGGCACTAGAGCAAGTGAGAGATTTTGTTAGGGTTGGTGCTCTGAGCGCCAATTGTATTATGTATTTCCTTGTAAATACTAATATAACATTTTATTATGAATAAAATAAACAGTTTCTTTTATATAACATCTTCTTTTATATGGTAAAGACGTAACCGACCTTAGAATGATTAGTTATGATACTGTTGCAAAAGCGTCGCAACTGATATTGAGTTGTATCATGACGTTGTCATTCTTAGACAGTTCCTGATTAAGGTTTATACTACTTGGTGAGTAAAGTAAACAAGTTGAGACCGGTACATGTCGTATATTGGAATCTCAGATTCCAATGGTTTCTCAATGAACCATGAGTCTTGGAGACTCGTATAGACGTGTAGGTGTTCATAGTGGATAGACACTGAATGACTCACCAAAGATTCTTAATGGATGGTACACCAACGTCAATAAGAATCTTCTCGGGTTGAGTGAGCATAATGATTCTTTGACTTGAGATACCACTGTGGATATATGAGTTATCCTCCACACTTAGATGGTAGTCACGTCATCGATCTATTTAGATCAGACCTCCGCCTGTTCGTTGGGTGTGGACTGATGCTCAGGATATCCTGTGTATATCAAGAAAGGATCTGTCAGCTCTGTGTACAGAGCATAGGTATTCAATAAGGAATTAACAATCTGTTAAATCCATGGGCTCGTGGTACAATGTAGAAATCAGTTCTAAGTGTTATTAAGGGATTGCTATTAGAAATGTCGATGTGATTATATCTATAGAGATTTGACGTTTGTATATATATCTCTGAAATAACGAGGATACCTGTGACTGAGGGATTATACGTATGCAGTGACCTCGACCTGTATGGTTCAGAGAGTTTATCTATTTTCGTCATAATTTACGGGTGGGTGAATTATGGACACGAAATATACTCGTAGAGCACTAGGGAAACTTTTATGAATAATACTGATTATTTATAACTCGTTTAACGGTTAAACGAATAATACATGCAATCGGGACCTAATCGTCATTTTTGAATTAATGTGTATTTATATTTAATATTTGATATTATTAAATACACATTAATTAAATATCAAATTGTGATATTTGACATATATAATTAATATATATATTTGAGATATTTAATATAAATATAATACATATATTTAAGATATTTATATTTATTATTTAATTATTAAATAATTAAATTAAATAATAAACTAAATATCTTAAGTAATGATTTTACCTTTTATATGGCTTGATACCATTGGTCCATTTGTGTATTTACTTTATTAAAGATAAATGTTAACTTTATTAAAGTAAAATGTGTGCCAATAGAATTAAAACAAAAATTAAATACTTGTTATTTTTTTTTGTTGGAAAATTCGGAAAAAAGGAAAATCATATACAAAAGTGTTTTGTTTTCATTTTTTCATAACAATAACAAGTTACAAAAAAATTACAAAGTGAGTTGAGAGAGTTTTGAAGGAAAACCAAAGGAAAAACAAAGCAAAATTGATTTTTGTAAGTATTTCTCAACATCCTTCAAGATAGAAATTATTTCTATTATTCTTATCTTCAATTGTGTTGCTAAGATTGAATCTCTACTCTTTTAGTTTGTAATTTAAATGGTTGTAATCTTGTTTGAAAGATGCGCATGTATATTAATTAAAGATTGAATGAAATTGTTCATTTAATATTCTTTAAGCCATTTGATGGTGAAATTGCCATTCTAGAGTTTCTTAGCTATTCAATAACCTAGAATTATTCTTGAGTTGTTTCATGATGGTGAGACTTGATTGGTGTGGTATTTGATTGACTAAAGTGTTGAATTTTATCAATTTAATATAAATTGTGAAATTGGTGTAATTTATGAATTTAGGGTTCTAAACCTAATCTAATTTTGGGGATTTTCATATATGTGATGTAATTTGATGTATATATGATGTATATTAAATTTGGGATTGATTGGATTTGATCTTGATGTGTTTTGAACCAAAAAAGGCCAAATTATAAATCCTGGAAATTATTGGGTGCTCTAGGCAATTATTGAAAAATTGGTGATTTGTGTTGCAAATTGTATTTTCATGTATTAGACATGTATAAATCATTTTGGGATTGATTTGGAATCAATTAAATATGTATTTGACTATTTAAGGACCAAAATGATCAAATCGTAAAACTTTGGGGGTAAATCGGTAATTAATAGAAATTTGATTTCTTGGGTTAAAATTTCAGATTTTAAGTATTGGTTAATTAAATAAATAAGTTTATTTAATTGTTCCAAAAAAAAATTGAAATCGGAAAATTCTATTCTCCGCGTTCCGCTGCGCTAACCATGTAATTCCCTATAAAACCCCAACAGTTGTTGCACCACTTTTTGACAAATGATGATGGCATTAATGGAGAGGGCAGCGGGATTCTTTCAATTATCCCCCTCTAGTTTTATTTGAAATGATTATCATCTGACAGTTATCCCGGCTATGTCTCTGCACAACTCTAGCTTGTCGTGAGTAACCACTTTTGTTAACATGTCAGCTGTGTCTCTGCACAACACACTTCAATATGTCTCTGTACAAGACTATTCTGTCGTGTCTCTGCATAACACAGTTCTGCTGCCATGTTTCTTCACCCATTTTTTCATCAGTATCTTTTTGCCTTGTGAGAAACTCTCTAGCTCCCTCTCATCAGTAAGCAGAATATATTCGGATCTCGGATATCTGGTTGATGGAATCCTGCCTCGCTTAGATCTTCTTGTCTCTGGTCCACTTGTTTCAGGAGGCATGTCATCATCCAAATCTGTGGATGATCATGTAGCTTCTAGTGGAGCGGATTGCGGCTCCCCCTGCTCAGCATTCTTTTCTTTAGCTACCGATGGAGCGGGTTGTGGCTCCCACTGCTCATCATCCTTATATGCCTCCTCTAGTTCTACTTCTGAAATATCATGCACCCTATCTGTGGCAAATTATGCTGGTGATGGGTTTGGATTTCTGTCGGCAATGGAATTGGAAGACATCTTGGACTTTTCAATGTATTTTATTGTTTGGTCTTCAAGAAACTCTACATCTTGGCTTCTGATAGCCATCTTTTCTTTCAGATCCCGTAGTATGTATCCATATTCTTCATCTCCATAGCCTATGAATATACATAGAGTAGTCCTTCCATCGAGCTTCTGCCTGAGATCCTTGGATACATGTACAACGGCTAAACAACCGAATACTCTAAGGTTAGAGTACGGGGGATTCTTACCAGACCACACTTTCTCCAGAATCTCAAAATTCAACTGTATATATAGTGATCTATTGATTAGGTAGCAGGCGGTACGAACAACTTCTCTCTAGATTGGCTTTGGCAGCTTAGCCATACTGATCATACTTCTGACTTTCTCCATAATGGTATAGTTCATTCTTATAGCTACATCATTATGCTGTGGGGTACGTGGAACAGTTCTCTCATGTCGAATGTCGTGTCTACTGTAGTAGGCATCGAACTTCTGGGAACTGTACTCATTTTCATCATCTGTACAAAGGCACTTCAATTTCTTCCATGTTTCACGGACTACAATGACGTGGAACAACTTGAACTGATATAGGGCATGATCTTTTGTCTTTATGAAATACACCAAGATTTTTCAAGAAGCATCATCAATGGAAATTAGACAATACTTGTTACCGCCCATTGAATAAACCTCCAAGGGACCACAAATATCACAGTGCACCAGACTGAGCAACTCTGATCGTCTCTTTGAAGAAAAATTATACGAGACTCTATGTTGCATACCAAACAAAATATGGTTGCAAGGACCTTGTGTTGGACAATTATGACCCATAGCATCACTATTTGTAAAAGACATGGTGTTTTTGTACAAATTAACTATGTGACAAAGGAAATTGCTCTTTTATCATTTTGTAATTGGATTACTTGGATATATAAATGATAAAAGTCCATATGATTAGTACCGAATTAATAAAATATGAGACATTATTAATCCACGAACGGTTTAATCATTAAATATCCCCAGTCGTAGTATTATCGAGACTGGACATTGATAATGTGGAATAGACTAGTATTACACTTGTACGCGTTATGGAAGCATAACGTCATAGTTTTCATATATTTAAGTATTGGATATTTATGCAAGTGTGATAGGAGGTTATGTTAGCTGTTGGACCGGGAACAGCTTCGCTCTGGATAGACCCCTCGGAGTCCCATTGGTATTATGACTATGTGTCTATGGGAATCCGAATCAGGGTAGGTGTATGTGGTCTTAACCTAAGACTTGCATCGCTAATACTTGCGACAATCAGTACGCTTTGGTTTTGGTGGTCCGGAGCTTTAACAGGTTCTGTGTACGCCTCTTCTGGGTTTACTGAGAATCGTAGTGTATTGGGTGTGATGTCAAGATGGAAGTATCACTTCAGTAATATGGAGATGATGATCACGCATGATACAGAATTAGTACTCTTAAATGTTGCAGCTATCGGGATAGTATGACTAGGTCATGATTATCCGATTACAGAGACTAGTTACTGATGATCTGATATATGCTTCGTACGGGGCAGACACAATTCCAGCCCTAGGCCTAGCATGTGACATCTGATACTGGATCGTATTACGCAATATAATGCATCCTACGCCTGATACAGATTATAAAATCTTCGTTGAATATTTCTGGAGAATTGGGTAGGCACGGTGCTTTGCTAGAAGCCAACCATGTCTTGTAAATCGGTGAGAACGTGGTACGCACGTGTCAGATAGTCCGACAACCGTATTTACTGCCAACATATCCAGGGATCTCTTGGGTCACTTCCCAAAGATTCACCAATGACATTTGACTCGAATAGAATTAATCTGGGATTAATTGCGGTAAGAATTTATCTGGGATTAAATTCACCAATGACATTCAGCCGAAGTTCTGGAACATGCAAGACATCCTTCAAGGTTAATGTACACCCGACATTTATTCGCAACTGAATATCACTCATTCTCACTATCCCAGAGGAACTGATATTTCTCATCTTCACTGCACCAAAGTCTCCTACTTTGTTTGTTGTGAAGAAATCCGTGTGAGGGGTGATGTGGTAGGATGCTGCAGTATCTACCACCCACTCAACATCTTGGGTTGCAGAGTGAAGACATGTCTCTTCTTGCATGGAGCATATTGCTACATCTCCTTGGACAACTATTAGTGTTTATCTCTCATTATTCTTCGGCTAGTGATTGCCTTGGCCCTGCTCTCGTTGCAGTTTCTGTAATTCTACTTTAAGTGGCATTCTATGCCACAATGATAGCACTTGTAGGTAGGTTTTCTTCCGTTTGTAGATTTGCCTCTACTTTTGCTTCTATCTCTCCCTCTACCTCGATTTTTATCTTATTGTCTTCCTCGATTCTTCATGACAAAGGCTTGTGTCTAATCTGTGCCCACGTCTTTTCTTGTGGCCTCCTCATTTGACAGGGCATCTTTTACCACATGCATGGTAAGTTTACCTCATGGAGCCGAATTGTTGAGAGTAACCACCAATATTTCCCAAATATCAGGAAGATAACTGAGTAATAAGACGGCTTGAACTTTATCTCTCATGTCCATGTCTACTGTAGACTACTAGTTCACCAAGCTTTGGAACTCATTTGTGTGTTCTGCAACAGAAATTTCACTCCGTAGCTTCAAGTTCACCAAATGCCTCATTACTAAAGGTTTATTTCGAGCTATCTTGGCCTGAAATATGTCTTCCAATTTTATCCACATTTTCTAAGCATTTGTATCATGTGCTACGTGGTGGAATATATTGTGGCCGATCCACTACCTAATCTAACCGAGAGTTCTGTTGTTGAGTTTATTACAGTCATACTCTTTGACAGAATCTGGTCTCACTCCCTTCACCTCGATAATATTGAACAGATCTTTACAGTGTAAATAATCTACCATCTGAGGCATTTAGAAGGAGTAATTTATTGTTGTCAGCTTGATCATCGTACCAAAAAATGAATCATCCATTTTCATTTTAAGTTTAAAGTTTAAAATAAAAATAGGACAAAATCGGGGTTGATTTACATAAATCAGAGTTCACCGGTACTTCTGAAATGGTCGAAACCCTATTAATTAAAGTTTTGGATTAGAACCTAAAGTTATAAATCAACCATAGAACCTGAAGTTCTGAATTTATAATATCATATTTTTGAATTTGAAGTTCTAAATATATGTCTGATATTTGTTTGATAATTATTTTTATACGAGATATTTATTACCTTTTTTCCAAGGAACCTTGAAAATATCAAGTCTTATAAACCTGCAAATTCCCGCACTCGAAATTTTCAGAAGAAACTATCTCTCATGAGTTTTGGATGCCAAAATTCACTTGCAAGCTATGGGCCTGGAAGGCATCATAAGCCAATAACATCAAACGTCTCTACAGGATAAGTCAAAGACTATGATATTCCTTCCCCATCATCTGCAGGAGAGCCTGAAAGCTTAATATTTGACAATAGAAGATCCATTGATCCTATGGAATAATCTGAAAGAGAGATATGACCACCAAATGGATATCTTCCTCCATATAGGAAAATATGACTGGACATGTATGAGGTAGCATGACTTCCTAATGGTTTTTTACTACAACTCTGAGCTATTTCGCATCACCTCATAGCCGAAATTGTGTGGTGAAAATATGACTGAAGAAGACATGTTTGAACGAACACTCCCTAACTTTCATGCATCAAATATGAATCTGCAACAACAATATCGGGAGTGTCGCTTCAGAAAATACTCAAATTTGATATCATGCCTCCTAGTTGCTAAATAAAATAATGAGCTCTTGATGAAAATTCATGACTCACACCCAACCAGTTCTAAGTGCTGGGGTTTTGGCGCGAGCGCAGCGGAAGCTCACGGTTCGGGTGAAATCGTAATTTTAAAACTTTTTAAATTACCGAATAAATTATTCAATATCCAATATGAATAATTCATTCATATTTTACCTAAACATATTTATTCGATATCAAATAACGACATAAATAGTTAAGAAATATCGCGAAACTTTTACGAAAATACTTTTCCGCAAAATGGCCTAAAACGCATTTTTGACCGAACCGACTACCCAATGCACATGGGGCTTGCCCAGGTCAGCCCCAATAGTACTTGGGCAGTACATTGGCTGCCCGAACAGTGACCAATTCACTGTTTGGGCTGCCGTCACCCGGTTGGCACAAAAGTCACCCTGTAACGCTGTTTTTCACCGTTTTCGCATATTTCAACTCCGAAACAGTTTTCGGTAATTGTTCCAACACCCAAAACAAATCCATTACATTAATATGACATAATTTTCATCACATTAAACCCAGTTTTTCCAGATCTGATTTTGTAATAAAAATTATCATTTTTCATGCTATAAATCTAATTTTCTCAACATTAATCACAACACCAATTCAAGCCACCATTGATGAAGCACACAAGAACAATTCTAGGCATTACAAGAGTTGTCATAATACTCTAGAATGGCAACATATCATTAAATGATCAAATTGAACAAATATTACAATAATATCATTCAATACTACTTCACACATGCACAAAGCCTTCAATTCCATCTTCCAAATCAAAAAAAAACCCAAATTCTAAAGAAAGAAGAAACCCTAGAGTCTCTCTAGATGATCAAGAACAAGAAACATGCTTTCTAAGCTTAGGGATATTGAGGATTACCTTTAATCTCTTAATTTCTATAGGATTTTCTTGATTTTCTTTGCTTTTCTTTCTTGAATCATCAAACAAATTTGAGAGTAGTTTTGGAAGATGAAGTTTTCGGCCAAGCTTAACCAAGTAAGTGAAAAGAGAAATTTTTCCCTTTTTTAAATGCCATTGCCGACTTTTAGGAGTATTTTGGTCAATTTGAAAATTTAATTTAATTAAATAAAATTAAGCTTTATGTTAGCAAATCAAATTTGCACACCTTAAGCTTAATTAAAACATGCCACATGTTACCAATAATAATTAAATATTTTTCATAACAATTATGAAAAAGAATATTATTTAATTATTCAAATATTTAACATTTAAATATCTAAATAAATAATTAATGTAATTATTATTATATATGTATTTTTATTTACATTAAATAAAAAAATACATATATTAATGGCATGTGTCAAAGTCTCATTTGACAATTAATTAATATGTATCAAATCAAATTTTATATAAAATACAAATACACATTAATTATGATTGACCAAAAAAAATACCCTTATGCATGTGTTTTCGTTTAACCGTTTAAACGATTCGAATTAACTCATTTAATCCGGTGAAGTATTATGAATAATCTGTATTATTCATAACGTATTGCCCAAGTGCTCAACGAGTACACTTCATATTGTGGGACTCTCTAAGTTTAGGTTTATCCGTCACGAAATCCAATCTCGTGTCCATAATTCACACACTAATGATTATGAAGACCACATATAATCTCGTTAAACTATGCAAGTCGAGGTCATTGCATATGTATAATCCCTCCATCACAGGCTATCCATATTATACCTGAGATATAGATAAGAACGTCAAATCTTTATGGTATAATATAGTCGACTTTCAAATTTACGATCTCTAAATAACACTCGGAACTCGCTTACGAAGTTATACTACAGTCATGGATTTACTAGATCGCAAACACGTGTAGGATACATATACTCTGTACACAGGACTGGCGGATTCTATCTTGATACGCACTGGATACCATGAGCATCAGTCCACACCCAACGAACAAGCGGAGGTCTGATCTAAATAGATCGGTGACGTGACTGCCATCAAAGTGTGGAGGATAACTCTTATATCCACCGTGTTATCTCAAGTCGAAGGGCCACTATGCTCGCTCAACTCGAGAAGATTCATATTGACGTTGGTGTATCATCTATTAGGAAATCTTTAGTGAGTCATTCAGTGTTTATTAAATAAATACCTACATATCTATACGAGTCTCCCGAGACTCATGGTCATTGGGATAAACCATCGGACCAAGTCACGATATACAACATATACTAGTCTCAACTGATTTTACTAACTGACCCGTGTTAGTAAATCTTGATCAAGAACTTTATTTAAGGATATACAACTTATAGTGACGCTTCCCAATGTCAATTACAAACTACGTTGTAACTGCGCACTACATTGTAAATCCTAGGGTCTTTGTTTAATACACACGTATCACTAAAAGAGAAAATAAAGAGGATGGTGCAGAAAAGAAATGTCCTAAAAATGATAATGAATAAATTTGTTATCGATATGGAGGAAAATGACATTGGTCACGTATTTGTCGTGCAAATGACCATTCAGTAGATCTCTATCAAGCATCGAAGAAAAACAAAGGAAAGAAGATCGAAACTAACTTTATCGATGACTAAGATATTAAAGATCTCAATCATCTTGATATCTCTGATTTCTTCGATAACCCATAGGGAAAGATTGATCACCTAATTGGCGATGGGAATGTCTATCACGATTAAACTTTAATTATCAATTTTATTTTATTAATGGTTTAAAATCCATGATTATTGAATTTTAGTTAGCATTTTGTTTTATTAAATTTTTATTTGAACATTTTTTCATATCATATGTACTTTATTTTATGTCTTTTATTTGATGTCTGACATGAATTTTATTATACAAGGATATGGATCATGCAAATAAATTATATGTTCTGGAAAATAAATGAGGGGATGTATATTTGGCTGATAGTGCAACTACGCACACTATCCTTTAAGATAAGATATTTTATCTTAGACGTAAAATTACGTGAAGGAAAGGTAAACATTATATTTGGTCATGTAGACCTAATTGAAGGCTATGGAATAACCATTATCTTATTGGTAAGTGGAATAAAACTATACATTGAGAATGTTTTATATTCAGGCAGATCTAGTATAAATCTGCTATGTTTCAAAGATATTCATAGAAATTGGTATCATATTAAGACTTTAGATTAAAACAATGTAGAATATATATATATATATATATATATATATATATATATATATATATATATATTATATATATATATTATATATATATATATATATATATATTACTAAAAACGTCTCAGGTAAGAAATATATAAAGGAAAAACTTATGGCTTTCTCATATGGATTGCACTGTACAATCATAAATGTAATATAATATATTTGATGACTATTGTACATCAGTTGGAATCGATATTGAATATCCAGTTCCACATGTACATACAAAAATAGATTGGCAGAATCATTGATCAATCGAATTCAGGCAATTGCATGAACTTTGTTGTTACAGAATAAATTACCAATTTCTACATGGGGTCATGCTATACTATATGTAGTTGCATTAATCCGTCTTAGACCCATAACTTATCATCAATAGTCTCCAATGCAACTTGTTCTTAGTTACCAACCAGATATTTCCCATCTACGCACTTTTGGTTGTGCCATGCATGTTCCCATTTCACCCTCACAACGTACAAAGATGAGACCTCAATGTTGTTTGAGGATATATGTTGGGTTTAATTCACCTTCCATTATTAGATATTTGGAAACTTTAACGGGTGATATTTTTACCGCACATTCTTCAGATTGTCATTTTGATGAGATAATTTTTCTACCATTAGGGAAATGAAAGAGCCTCCAGAAGTAAGGCATGAACTTCTTGGAAATTTCCCACTATATCTCATTTAGATCCTCACACCAGTCAATGTGAAAATGAAGTAAGGAGAATAATTCACTTGCAATAAATTACAAATCAATTACCAGATGTATTTATAGAAATAAAAGTAACCAAGTCACATATACTAGCTGCTAATACACCAACCCGGGTGATTGTTTTTGTTGAACAATCTAGTATAAAGGCAACTAATGAATCATCTATTGTACATCAAAAACGTGGTAGACTACTTGGTTCTAAAGATACTATTGAAGGGGTTTTAGGGGGCAAATCCGGGTAACGCAGCGGAACGCGGAAAATCAAAATTTCATTTTCAATAATTTTTTTGGGCAATTAAAATAAACTTATTTATTCTAATTACTCAATACTTAAAAACTGAAATTTTTTACCCAAATAACATTTTTTTCTTTAATTGCCGAGAGACCCCAATACTTTACATTTTCATCATTTTAGTCCTTAAATTGTCAAATATAAATTTAAGTGATTCCAAATCAATCCTAAAATGATTTATAAATGTCCAATATATCAAAATACAAAACACAACTCAAAAGCCACAAAATCCCCAAATTTTCGAGAAGGCCAAAAATTTTCCAACTTGTGAATTTTGGTCCAATCTTATTCAAAACAATATTGGATGATACAAATTAAATATACATCATATATACATCATTACACAACACATATATGAATAGCCCCAAATTTGGAAAGGGTATAAACCCTAATTTTATAAATTAATCAAATTAATCAAAATTACACCAAATTAAACAAATCCAATACTTTAATCAAGTCACTACCATACCAAACAAGACTCATCACTTTGAAATAACTCTAGAACAATTCTAGATCATCAATGAGTGGCCTAAGAACTCTAGAATGGCAACATGATCGTCAAATGACCAAAAGAATACTTACTAACTCATTACAAGCTTTTTTTCAACATCATACATGCATACATCCATCATCCAAGATTCCAACCATAAAAAACACAAACAAGAAAAGTAGAAAAACTTAAGAACAAACTATGTTGTAGTCAAGAATAAAATGAACAAATTTCGTTCTAATAGAAAGGTGGAAATACTTACTAAAATCCAAGTTTTCTTTAATTTTTCTTCTTGTTTCTTTACTTTTTCTCTCTAACTTATTTTGTTTATGTTTTGGAGGCTTGAAATTGTGTGAAGCAAAGGAAAAAATATAACACTTATAAATCTAGGTCAAGTGGCCGAATTTTGTAAAGAAAAAATACAAGATATTTTTCCAATTTTCAAAACAAAATATCAAGCAAGTCAAATGACTTTTTAACACCTTTAATTAAATGGTAAAGTCAAACTTATACACAAATTAATCATTTCCAAACTTTATCATAATGGTATATATTTATATTTTAATTACTTTAATCATTTAACAATTAAATAATTAATTAAATACAAATATCTTAAATATATGTATTATATTTACTTTAGATATCTCAAATACATATATTAATGATATATGTAAAATATCACAATTTGACAATTAATTAATGTGTATTTAATAAAATTATACATTAAATATAAATACACATTAATTAGGAAATGACCAAAAGTTCCATTTGCATGTATCTTTCGTTTAATCGCTAAATAATTTATAAATAATCAATATTATTCATAAAAGTTGCTCTAGTGATCTACGAGTATATTTCATTAGTGAGACTCTCTAGTTTCAGTCATATCCGTCACGAAATCTAATTTTGTTTCCATAATCTACCCTACCGTAAATTACGACGAACATGGATAAACTCACTTAACCATACAAGTCGAGGTCATTGCATACGTATAATCCATCCGTCACATGTATCCAGATTATTCCAGAGATATAGATATAAAAATCAAATCTTTATAGATATAATCACGTCGACGTTTCTATTAGCAATCTCTTAATAACACTTAGAACTCGCTACTACAGTGTACCACAGGCCCATGGATTTAACAGATTGCTAATTTCATATTGAATACCTATGCTCTTGATAAGCGGTGAATATATCAGTATTGACCATCCCTTTTACTTAATATTTTGTATAGTTTCTTGAGTTTTGTGAATATTTTGATGTGTTTTGTGGTATTTTATAGATAAATAAAATAACAGGACTCTTTGGAATCTAATCAGAGGCCAAAACAGTGAAAAACGAACAAAAAAGGCAAAAATATAAATTTCCTGCTAAAATGCGCCGTTTGCTAAAATACGCCGTGCTAAAATACGTCGACTGCTATCATGAACCGCTAACGTGTGCCAGACACGTGTCAAAATCACAACAGACTTGCTAACATGTGCACTTGCTAACATGTGCCTGCCATGTGTCAACATCACAGTAGTCTTGCTAACTTGCGCCAGACACATGGCACCATCACATGCTATCGACACTCATCATTGAAACACATCATTGCTGACGTCATGATGAAGTCAGCGTCGCGACGCTCAAACATTTGGAGTCGCGATGCCAAACCAATAATTCAGATGTCGACGTCACATATCACGATCGTGTTTAATCAATGGCGCATCGCGACGCGCGATGTTCCACGCGTCGCGATGCGTGTGGCCAAACTTTGCCTATAAATTGAGGACTATTTCAGAATTCCAATTCATACATTCTTCTAGGTAATTCCTTAAGAATACTAAGAAGATTGTATCTTGTTAGTTTATTTACAACTTTCTTTATTTAATTTCATTTATTTTATGCAATAGTACTTTCTTTATTTTACTTTTCAGTCTTTATTTTATTTTTCAGTATGAGGAGGTAACTAACCCTTGCTGGGGTTAAAGGTAAAACTTTTATTACTAATATTTAGATTAATCTCCCTTAATTATAATATATAAACTATTTAAAACCTGACTTAATGGGATACCGCCTTTATGGTCGGTTGGACTTAATTAAATTGATTTTAACTTGACTAAATTGAATACCGCCTTTATAGTCGGTTGGAATTAATCATAAATTTGACTTAATCAGGATACCGCCTTTATGGTCGGTTGGTAATGTCATGTAAAGTTAATATATTATAATAAGGGAGATATCTAAAATAGAAGTAATAAAAGTAGATCCTTTAACCCCCATCATTTTCTTTATTGTTTTATTTACGTTTTTAATTTCTAGTATTTACTTTATGTCATTTACTTTATTTCAGCTTTTACTAGCCTTATATATGTGTCGTAACTAAACCCGTTATCTGGGGTTGTGATGAATTCCAATATCACCGGTTTATAAGGGGTTTTTTTTTTTATAGTTTGGGTTATATAAAAGTTTATTTATTAACTCTTAAGCTTAATACTTATTGTTAACTGGTCATTAATAAGATTGATGTGGTAAACTTAAAATAAACTTGACAAAGGAATTTTAGGTTTTAGCCTTAGACTTAATAGCCCACGATCTCCCTTATCGATTAGATACCCCTTGATAGATTTCCTTCCATGATAGACATATACCTCTCGGGCGGAGGTAGCCATAATTAGAACTTAATCTTAATGAATTCAGGTAACTTGGTTAACATAGACATATGATTAATTGGGTTATACTGGGTATTTGTATCTAACCATCGTTAGAGGCTTTTGCATAATTTCGTGTTCCAAGTTAATAAACTGATATATTGCACAAACATGAGATAACCACTTCATCTTTAAAAAATATTGGAATGATTCACAACCCTAAATAGTTTAATAATATTGATTTTATCTTTAATTCACTTTCACACTATTTTATTTACTTGTTTTAGTTCAAAGTCACCATCCATTCAAACAATAAATCTATTAGATACTAGTAAACATTTGGCTTCATAAATTAATAGCTTAGGTATTAAGTCCCCGTGGGATCGATACATTTTATACTACTTAAACGATACGTGCGCTTGCGTTATACATGTGTGATCACGCCGATCAAGTTTTTGGCGCCGTTGCCGGAGACTTATTTATCTTTCACTATTAATTTTGAGGTTAGATACCTTTACCTGTGTCTAATTTGTTTTTATTTATTATTTCTGTTTTCTTGTGTTTCAGGTTCTCAGACACTACATGAGACAAACCAAAAGCTTTGAAATCCGATCGCTTGACCCAGAAATTGAAAGAACCATTAGATAGTTGAGAAGCGAAAGGCGAGAAGGCCTAGAAGCACTGATCAACATGGAACCTGAACCTTTGGAGGTTGTACCCCCAATTCTCATCCGAAACAGAATTATTCTGGTGGTTGACGGCTTCATTTCATGTATTATACTTCCTCCCTTACCAGAAAATGCGTGTGACATCAAAACATGCATCCAGATGATACAGCAGTCAGCTCAGTTTGGGGGGAATGCAACTGAAGATCCTAATGCCCACATCAGCAACTTCCTGGAAGTTTGTGACAATTTCAATTACAACCGAGCGGCTGAAAAAGCAATGAGACTGCGTGTTTTTCCATATTCCTTGAAATACAGAGCTAAGGCTTGGCTACATTCACTACCAGCAGGTTTCATCACAACTTGGAACACTCTAGCCACCAAATTCCTTGCAAAGTACTTTCCACCAGCCAGAACTGCAAAGCTGAGGAATGACATTACATCCTTTATGAAACATGACTCAGAATCCCTCTGTGAAGCTTGGGAAAGGTACAAGGATTTGCTCAGAAAATTTCCTCATCATGAGATTGCAAAATGGCTACAAGTCCAAACCTTCTACAATGGACTTTCTGGACTAATGAGAACCACAATTGATGCTGCTGCTGGAGGAGCTCTAATGGAAAAATGAAAAGATCAGGCTTGGGACCTAATTGAAGAAATGGCCAACAACAATTCTTTGTGGCCAACAGAAAGGAACATGATCCAACGAATCACAGGAATTTATGAAGTTAAAGCCAACACAACAATGACTACCAAGCTGGATCAGATATGCAAATACATGGAAACTCTTAGCACACAAGGCAATATTGGATCCACAAGTTCACCATATGGAGGAACACCAGAGACAAACCAACATAATGAGATGATGAATTATGTCAACAATTTCAACAGACAGGGAAACAATCCATATTCCAACACTTACAACCCAGGGTGGAGGAATCATCCCAATTTTTCATGGAACAACAATTCAGGGCAAAAGAACAATCCACCACTAGGATTCCAACAGAAAAACAAAGATAAGGAGTATGATAAAGAACCAGGATTAACAGAAGTGCTGACCCTGTTGAAAAAGCAAGAAGCAAAATGTGATGCCTTAGCAGCTATGGTTCAAAATCAAGTAGCATTGAATCAAAGCCATTCAGCTTCTATTAAAGCACTGGAGAATCAAATGAGACAACTGGTCAATGCTCAGAGTTACAGACCACCAGATAACCTTCCTAGCAACACAGAACCAAATCCAAGGAACAGAGGGAATGAGCAATGTCAAGCCATTACTTTGAAAAGCGGTACTGAAATCAACAAAGATGTTGGAATCAAGGCATCCATTGAGGAAGTTCCAAAAGAAACAAAGCCACGGATGGAGGAAAAAGAAAAAAAAGGAAAAAGATCAAGAAAGATACACTCCACATCCATCTTTTCCACAGCGTCTCCAGAAAAACAAACTGGACAAGTAGTTTGCTCGATTCTTGGAGGTCTTCAAAAATCTGCATATCAACATTCCATTTTCAGAAGCGTTGGAACAAATGCCCAGCTATATCAAATTCATGAAAGACATTTTATCATGAAAACAGAGATTGGGAGATTACGAGATAGTAGCCTTGACAGTAGAATTCAGCACTATCATTCAGAGGAAACTTCCCCCAAAGTTGAAAGATCATGGCAGTTTCACCGTCCCATGCACCATAGGAGAACATTACATCGGTAAAGCTTTGTGTGATTTAGGTGCTAGTGTTAATTTGATGCCTTTTTTGATTTACAAGAAACTACAGATTGGAGAAGCAATGCCCATCTCGATCACTCTACAATTTGCTGATAGAACGCTCGCATTTCCAAGAGGTGTAGTTGAAGATGTACTGGTCAAAGTAAAAAAACTCATTCTCCCAGCAGATTTCATTATCCTTGAAATTAAAGAAGACAAAGATGTATCTATCATCCTCGGGAGACCATTCTTGGCTACAGATCGAACTGTTATTGATGTACAAAAATGAGAACTAACCATGAAAGTACATGACCAAGAAGTTACATTCAATGTTTTCAAAGCCATGAAATTCTCGAGCGATGAAAATGAGGAAGAATGTTTCAGAATTGATGTTGTAGATAGTATCATCCAGGATACTGATGCAATGCCAATTCCCACGGATAAACTTGAAGCTTGCATCGCCAACATGACTGACAGCGAGCTAGATGATGAAATTCTGGAATGTATCAACTATCTTGACATACCATTTCACTTTAAATCGACACCACAGGTGGAAAGTTTGGAATTACTGAAAAATGAGCGAATCAAGCCCTCGATTGAAGAACCACCACAGTTGGAACTGAATCTACTTCCGAGCCATCTCAAGTATGCATTCTTAGGAAACTCTTATGAATTACCTGTGATTATTTCTTCTTCGCTAACATTGGAGCAGGAAGAAAAGTTGTTGAGAGTGTTACGAGAACACAAGAAAGTCATTGGCTGGACTATAACAGACATTGGAGGCATTAGTCCATCATTTTGCATGCATAAAATTCTAATGAATGAAGAGTACAAAGCCACAGTGGAGCATCAACGGAGACTAAATCCAATCATAAATGAGGTTGTGAAGAAAGAAATCATTAAATGGTTGGATGCCGGTATCATTTACCTCATCTCTGACAGTACTTGGGTGAGTCCTATGCAACGTGTGCCAAAGAAATGAGGAATTATTGTAGTCACAAATGAAAAGAACAAGCTGATTCCAACAAGAACGATAACTAGATGGAGAGTATGCATGGACTACAGGAAGCTGAACAAAGCAACAAGGAAAGATCATTTTTCGCTGTCATTCATTGACCAGATGCTAGATAGATTGGCAGGACATTAGTTCTATTATTTTCTGGATGAATATTCGGGGTATAATCAGATTTCCATCGCCCCAGAAGATCAGGAGAAAACCACTTTTACATGTCTGTATGACACTTTTACTTTCCGCAGAATGCCATTTGGACTATGTAATGCTCATGCCACATTTCAATGTTGCATGATGGCCATCTTCTCAGACATGCTGGAACAAAGTATGGAGGTTTACATAGATGATTTTTGTGTGTTTGGAGACTCGTTCGACCACTGCTTACAAAATCTGGAAAATGTGTTACAAAGGTGTGAAGATTCCAACCTGGTACTCAACTGGGAGAAATGCCACTTCATGGTGCATGAAGGCATTGTCCTGGGACATCGGATTTCACAAAAGGGAATCGAGGTAGACAAAGCAAAGATCGAGACAATTGAAAAACTATCTCCACCAACATCTGTCATAGGGATTCGTAGTTTCCTCAGACATACAGGCTTTTACAGGAGATTTATCAAAGACTTCTCCAAGATTGCTAAACCTCTGTGCAATCTTCTGGAGAAAGATGTGCCTTTCAAATCCACCAAATAATGCCACGAAGCTTTTGAGATCTTGAAACAAAAGCTGGTCTCGGCCCCCATCATAGTAGCACCAGACTGGACCTTTCCATTTGAGGTGATGTGCGATGCTAGTGATTTTGCTGTATGAGCAATTTTGGGACAACGCAAAGTAAAAAATTTCCACACCATTTACTACTCCAGCAGAACTCTGAATGAAGCTAAACTCAACTATACAACCATTGAAAAAGAGTTGCTTGCAGTTGTGTTTGCTTTTGATAAATTCTGCTCCTATCAGCTTGGTCCCAAAATGGTGGTCTACACAGATCATTGAGCAATCAAATATCTTATCACAAAGAAAGATGCCAAACCTAGATTGATCCGTTGGGTGCTTCTACTGTAAGAATTTGATGTGGAGATCCGAGATAGGAAAGGGACAGAAAACCAAGTGGCAGATCACTTATCGAGGCTCGAGAATGGAGAAACAGCTGGCAACGAACTGACAATCAAAGAAACTTTTCCAAATGAACAGTTGTTTGCCATGAAACAACATGATTTCCCTTGGTATGCTGACTATGCAAACTACATAGTATCAGGAAAATGGCCGTTGGAATGGACACATCAGCAACAAAAAAAGTTATTCAAAGAAGTCAAGCACTATGTCTAGGATGAGCCGTACCTATTCAAATGATGTGCTGATCAATTACTGAGACGTTGTGTTCCACATGAGGAGGTCAATAGTGTCTTGCGGTATTGTCATTCATCACCATACGGTGGACACTTCAGCGGAGATAAAACTGTAGCCAAAGTCCTACAGTCAGGTTTGTTCTGGCCCACTCTTTTTAAAGATGCTTACTTATTTGCTCTTCAATGTGACAGATGCCAGAGAATGGGAAATATATCAAAAAGAAATGAAATACCTCTGTAAAATATTCTAGAAGTGGAGATATTTGATGTATGGGGATTGATTTTATGGGACCCTTTGTTCCATCATTCGGAAACCTGTACATATTAGTTGTAGTAGATTACGTCTCCAAATGGGTTGAAGCCATAGCACTGTCATCAAATGATTCAAAAGTGGTGATAAAATTCCTTAAAAATAATATTTTCACTCGCTTCGGAACACCTCAGGCAATTATCAGTGATGGTGGCACACATTTCTGCAACAGATACTTTGATGCACTCATATCCAAATACGGAGTTACTCATAAAGTTGTCATTGCCTACCATCCACAGTCAAATGGACAGGTAGAAGTTTCAAACAGGGAGATCAAAAGAATCTTGGAAAGAACCATTGGATCAACAAGGAGGGACTGATCTACAAAATTGGATGACGTATTATGGGCCTACCGGACAGCTTACAAAACACCCATTGGTATGTCCCATATCGAATGGTGTTTGGGAAAGCGTACCATCTGCCAGTAGAACTTGAACACAAAAGAAGTTAAATCTTGATCCACAAGCAGCAGGAGAGAAACGGCTCCACCAACTCAACAAATTTGAGGAATTTCGCCTAAACGCTTATGAGAATGCCAGATTATACAAAGAAAAGACCAAGAAATGGCATGATCGAAAAATAGTACGCAGACAACTAGAACCAAGGCAACATGTGTTGTTATACAATTCGAGGTTGAAACTTTTCCCTGGAAAGCTGAAATCAAGGTGGTCAGGTCCATTTGTGATTACTCAGGTTTTACCATATGGAGCTGTTGAGTTACTTGATCCCAACACCAATGATACATTCAAAGTTAACAGCCAGCATGTCAAACACTATTGGGGAGAATCATTTGAGCGATAAAAAGTAAGTGTCACACTTTCAGATCCAGCCTAACGTTCGGGAAGTCATGTCTAGCTGACGATGTTAAACTTAGCGCTAGCAGGGAGCATCCCATGCAATTTGTAAATATATTCAGGATTGATGTGTTTTATTTTTGTGTGTTTAATTTTGTAGGTAAAGTCACATTTCAAGATGGAAGAAGTTCTCGCAAATCGTCACAAGAAATTTCCTTCTATCCCTTAAAAGTCTCTGATGAAAGTCTACAAAGCTCGCTTGGAACGAATGAGACTTTTGATGATCAAAGGTATTCCTAATGACATTCGTTGGATTATTGAAGCACTGGTCCGATTGGCATGTGAGTCTTCTGATTCTTTTATTTCATATATGTCTGGTTTAGGAAGAAGCACCTATGCTAAAAAGAGAAGAGCAAAAATAATGGGTGTTTGCTATAAATGTGCACGTATGACATGTAATACTTGTTGTCAATCTTTAGGAATGGTGTCTGATAATCGTGAAGATAAAATTAAATTCATTAGGTATGGCTTGAGTAAGGAGTCTTTGGATGACATATCTAAGACTCTTGAGACGCATTCCAGTGGATATGTGCATCATGCAATTCACATGTTATATACACAGTTCTGAAAAGAACGACAACAATTAAGTCTCGGGAATCTGACTCTAAAAGATCCTGTTTGCCAATTTATAAAAAAATTGGATGGGAAGCTTGTCCCGGATGCATAAACGTCATTCAAGCCATTACTTCCTGTAAATATTATTATAATTGTAATTTGTTTTGTTATTTTCTTTTATTTTCTCCGACAGAATCCGGACTTTTTGACTTTCATGATATATTTTATTGTTTAGCAAATAATTATCATTTGGCAGGTACTTGTGCTATTATTACTCACCTTTTTTCAGGTTCTATAAATTCAGTTCGTTATTGCACTCTTGAAGACATTAAGATTTGAGTTGAAAAAAAAAAAAGCAACTTCAAGAAGACGAGTTGTAAATATCTGTGTGTTTTGCGGTACTAGTGTTGGTTCTAAGCTAGAGTTCGTTGAGGCAGCACAGGAATTGGGTAGAGTCATAGCTGAAAGGAATATGCACCTAGTATATGGTGGTGGCAATCTTGGAATAATGGGGTACGTTTCAAGGGCCGTACAGGAAGGAGGTAGTCAAGTTCTGGGAATCATCCCAAAACCCTTGGCAGAGGCGAATTTGATAGGACCATCAAACAGAGAGGAACGTATCGTGCCAGGTATGTCCGAATGACTTACGGAAATGATTAACCATGCTGAAGCTTTTATTGCTTTGCCAGGTGGCTTGGGTACAATGGAGGAAATTTTTACAGTACTATGTTGGGCGAACTTGAACATACAGCAGAAACCGATTGGACTGTTAAACGCTGATGGATTTTATGATTTTCTTTGTGTGTTTCTTGATGATGCCCGGAGAAATGGGTTCGTGTCGAAGCCTATAAAAGAATCCTCTTCACAGCCAGAACTGCCCAAGATTTAATTGACTAACTCTTAGCCTTTGAACCACAAATTGACCCTATCCTTTCCAAGAGAAACTGGTCTGATAATGATCGTGGTAAAAAGCGTCGGATTAATCTGGATCTTAACCTTTAATTTTAATTTTAGATGTAGAATCTCAGCTAACCAGGTACTATTTTCTAAACTCTTCTTCTACTTTTTAAGACATTGGGGACAATGTCTCATTTAGGTTTGGGGGATGGGAATAGTTGACTAGTATCTTGTTTTAATTGTGTAATTTTTATTTGATTTTTAGTCTAAATTTTTCTAAAAAATTAAAAAATAAAAAGAAATTTATAAAAAATAAAAAATATATATATATATTTTATGTTTTTGTTTTTGTTTTTTAACTTGACTAAATCAGGTGAAATTGGTGTGAGATAGCTGCGTAAGGAATTTCCACTCCTGAGACGTATCTCAACCATAACAAGTTAATTTTTGTTTATTTCCTTTTGAATTATTTAATTTGTGAATTCTTCATAAAACTGACTAAAATAGATCTTCATATGCTCAGTTGATAGGTATTATCAGTATAGATGGTAACATACGACCATAAGTTGTAAGTGAAATTTTTTTAATATTCAGTGCTCTAGTTTAATTGGAGGAAGCATCTAAAAAAATGATGAAATAAAAAAAACATCTGAGATCCGAGTAATTCAGTTTGTAGGGATGTCTTAACACCTAGTGTCCTAAAGCCAACTGGCTTGGGAGTCACTGGCCTAAAGCTCGCTACATGGATCAAAGATGTTATTAAAATAAAAAGAGACATCTGAAATCCGAGTAATTAAGTCTGTAGGGGTGTCTTAATACCTAGTGCCCTAAAGCCAACTGGTTTGGGAGTCATTGGCCCAAAGCTCGCTATATGGATTGAAGATGTTGCTTTATTTATTTTACGCAAAAAAAATTAAAAAAAATAAGAAAAAAAATATTCCATTGCTAAAAAAATAGTGTGAATTTCGATATAACTTTAGGACAAAAATATTACTCTATTTTCAACTACACTTATGAATATTGTGGGCACAATGAGGTGATTAATACTTTATTGGTTGTGTATATGGAGAATGGTTAAAATAATCGGAGAATTGACTTATTTGGTAATTTAGAAAGAAAGAAAACAACTACTAACTTGGATAAGGAGTTTCACTTGTTTAGTCACTAACTTGTTTATTCTCTTTTCTCTTTTCTTTTTGCTTTTGTGTGCATTAGATTGATGTTTGTGGGTGTCATTGTTGTAAGCCCTCACGAGACTACATCTCGTCCACTAGGGACACCTAGGGGTTTAAAAGCTTGTTGCATACGCTAAATGCAACTGTGATCCCTACAAAAGTGGCTTAGTTTAATTTTATTTTAAAGTTGTTATTGTATTTTGTTTTGCTCGAGGACTAGCAAAATGTTAGGTTTGAGGGTGTGATAAGCGGTGAATATATCAGTATTTACCGTCCTTTTTACTTAATATTTTGTATAGTTTCTTGAGTTTTGTGAATATTTTGATGCATTTTGTGGTATTTTGTAGATAAATAAAATAACAGGACTCTCTGGAATCAAATCGGGGGCCAAAACAACGAAAAACGGACAAAAAGGGCAAAAATATAAATTTCCTACTAAAATGCGTCGTTTGCTAAAATGCACCGTGCTAAAATATGTCGACTGTTATCATGTGCCGCTAACGTGCGTCAGACACGTGTCAAAATCACAGCAGACTTGCTAACATGCGCACTTGCTAACATGCGCCTGCCACGTGTCAACATCATAGTAGTCTTGCTAACGTGCGCCGGACACATGTCACCATCACATGCTGCCGACACCCATCATTGAAACACATCATTGCTGACGTCATGATGAAGTCAGCGTCGCGACGCTCAAGCATTTGGAGTCGCGATGCCAAACCAATAATTCAGATGTCTTAGCTATTGATGCCATGTGTCAGGATCGCGTTTAATCAACGGCGCGTCGCGACGGGCAATGTTCCACGCATCGCGACGCGTGAGGCCAAACTTTGCCTATAAATTGAGGCCGATTTCAGAATTTCAATTGATACCTTCTTCTGGGTAATTCCTTAAAAATACTAAGAAGATTGTATTTTATTTCTTTATTTACAGCTTTCTGTATTTAATATCATTTATTTTACGCAATAGTACTTTCTTTATTTTACTTTTCAGTTTTTATTTTATTTTTAGTATGAGGAGGTAACTAACCCTTGCTGGGGTAGAGGTAAAACTTTTACTACTAATATTTTGATTAATCTCCTTTAATTATAATATATAAACTATTTAAAATCTGACTTAATGGGATACCGCCTTTATGGTCGGTTGGACTTAATTAAATTGATTTTAACCTGACTAAATTGGATACCGCCTTTATGGTCGGTTGGAATTAATCATAAATTTGACTTAATCAGGATACCGCCTTTATGGTCGATTGGTAATGTCATGCAAAGTTAATATATTATAATAATGGAGATATCTAAAATAGAAGTAATAAAAATGGATCCTTTAACCCCCCCCCCCAGCATTTTCTTTATTGTTTTATTTACGTTTTTAATTTCCAGTATTTACTTTATGTCATTTACTTTATTTAAGCTTTTACTAGCCTTAGATATGTGTCGTAACTAAACCTGTTATATGGGGTTGTGATGAATTCCAATATCACCGGTTTATAAGGGGTTATTTTATAGTTTGGGTAATATAAAGGTTTATTTATTAAGTCTTAAGCTTAATGCTTCTTGTTAACTGGTCATTAATAAGATTGATGTGGTAAACTTAAAATAAACTTGACTAAGGAATTTTAGGTTTCAGCCTTAGACTTAATAGCCCACGATCTCCCTTAAGTATTAGATACCCCTTAATATATTTCCTTCCAGGATAGACATATACCTGTCGGGCGGGGGTAGCCACAATTGGAACTTAATCTTAATGAATTCAGGTAACTTGGTTAACATAGACATATGATTAATTGGGTTATACTGGGTATTTGTATCTGACCATCGACATAGGCTTTTGCATAATTTCGTGTTCCAGGTTAATAAACTGATATATTGCATAAACATGAGATAACCATTTCATCTTTAAAAGATATTGGAAGGATTCACAACCCTAGATAGTTTGATAATATTGATTTTATCTTTAATTCACTTTCACACTATTTTATTTACTTGTTTTAGTTTGAAGTCACCATTCATTCAAACAACCAATCTATTAGATACTCGTAAACATCTGGCTTCATAAATTAATAGCTTAGGTATTAAGTACAAAAAAATTGATACATTTTATACTACTGGAACGATATGTGTGCTTGCGTTATACATGTGTGATCACGCTGATTAGCTCTGTACACAGAACTGACGGGTTCTATCTTGACACACACAAGATATCCTGAGGATCAGTCCACACCCAATGGACACACGGAGGTCTAACCTTAATAGGTCTGTGACGTGACTGCTATCTAAGTGTGGAGGATATCTCATATATCCACAATAGTATCTCAAGTTAAAGAATCATTATGCTACTCAACTCAAGAAGATTCTTATTGATATTGGTGTAGCATCTATTAAGAATCTTCGGTGAGTCGTTCAGTGTTTATCCGCTATAAACACCTACACGTCTATACGAGTCTCCAAGACTCATGGTTCATTGAGAAACTTCTGGAATCCAATATTCTAGTATATGACATGTATCAGTCTCAACGGGTTTACTTTACTGACCAAGTAGTGTAAACCTTGACCAGGAACAATCTAAGATTGCGACTCTTTTGCAACATTATCATAATTAATCATTCTAAGGTCAATTACGTCTTTACCATATACAAAGAGATGTTATATAATACAAACAGTTTATTTTATTCATAATAAAATGTTACATAAGTATTTACAGGGAAATACATAAGAAAATCGACGCTCCGAGCACCAACCCTAACAAATATTCCCCGAAAGAGGAAAATAAAGGATCCAGACCTTATTGAAAATAATGCTCGACCAATTAATATACCCACATCTTCTGAATCACTAGTTCCAAATGAACTGATAGTCCTTAAAGAGACATTAGTCCCTAAAGAGGCACAAAATTCTAAAAATGAGGAAAAGTCTACAAACTATACTTACACAAGAAAAATGTAGGATCGAAATGAAATAATTATCGATAATGTGTTCTCATAGACAGTAGCTATCGAAATTACAAATGATTTTGAATCTCAAATTGTCAATGAATGTACACAAAGACATGATTGGCCTAAATAGAAAGAAGCAATTCAAGTAGAATTGACTTCTTTAGCCAAACATAAAGTATTTGGACCCGTAGTCTAGACACCTAAAGATATCAAACCCGTTGGTTATAAATGGGTGTTTGTAAGAAAACTTAGTGAACATAATGAAATCATTAGATATAAATCATGACTAGTTGCACAAGGTTTCTCGCAGAGACATTATATTAATTACGAGGATACGTATTCTCTAGTGATAGATACCATTACGTTTCGATTCTTAATCAGTTTGGCAGTGTCTGAAAAACTAGATATGTGTCTTATGGATGTAGTGACATCATACCTATATGGGTCACTTGACACTGATATTTTGATGAAAATCCCTAAAGGATTGAAAATACTTGAAGCATATAAATGAAAAGATTGTAAACTGTGTTCAATCAAGTAACAACGATCTTTGTACAAATTAAAATAATTCGGACGCATGTGGAAAAATCGTTTGAATGAATATTTGATGAAATGGGGATATATAAATTATCTTATCTGCCCATGTGTATTTATTAGAAAGTCTGAATCTGGATTTGCTATTATAGTAGTATATGCCAATAACATGAACTTAATTGAAACTCCTAAAGAGCTTCTAAAAATTGATGAATATTTGAAAAGAGAATTTATGGTGGAAGACTAAGGAAAAATTAAATATTGTCTCAGCTTGTAGATCGAGCATAAAACTAACGGAGTGTCTATCCATCAGTCTGCTTATATTGAGAAGATTCTAAAATGTTTCAACATTGATAATGCTCATCCATTAAGTACTCTGATGGTAGTCTGATCTCTCGATCCTAAAAAATATCCATTCCATCCCAAAGAAGATAATGAAGAGATACTTAGTCCAGAAGTACCATATCTTAGTGTTGTTGGTGCCTTGTTATATTTAATTCAATGCACCAGGCTGGATATTGCTTTCTTGGTAAATTTATTGGCAAGATTTAGTTTCGCACCAACTCGATGATATTGGAATGGTATCAAACATATTTTACGTTATCTTCATAGGATAAAAAACTTGGGATTATTTTATTCAAATGAGCGAATACAAAATCCTTGACTTATTGGTTATACTGATGCAAGATATCTTTCTGACTCTCATAATACACGTTCACAGACAGGGTTTGTTTTTACCTACTATAAAACGACAATTTGTCAGTGCATAAATTATCTTGATATTTCCCCTCATTTGAGACCTAAACCGTAAGTGGAGACCTTGGAACTACCAGAAAAAGGGCATGCCACGCCCTAAGTGGAATAGCCAACGCAACTGGAGCTAAAATCGCTCCCAATCCATATTCGGTATACATTCTTAGAAAAATCCTCTTCACTACCAGTTATTATTGCATCTTCCCTAACTTAGAAAAATATGCATTCGTATGCTATGAGAATGCTTATTAACTTCCATAACTTGCCGATGTATGAGTATGTAGACATCTAAAATATGGAATTTGAGTATGTATGTTATAGTTAGGCTCATTTACAAGGTGTAAACCTCGATAAGTTCCATACAAGCCCCCTATTTTCTGCTATAGGAAAATTCAGCCAATGAAAAATGGTATCAAAGCCCTAAGTTGGGCACGAGGAATGTCTACAAATGTGAGCGGATGTTATAGAGCGGAATTTAACATTATATGACTAGTGTTAAACCTCAGAGCGCAACAGCTTGAAAGGAAGACGTGAGATGACGCGATGGAACGCGTGGAAAGAGTAAAACCCCTAATGTCGTGGTATGGAGATGGGAAAACTACAAGCACACGAGGTGTTGTTTACATATGTGATTGGCTTAGGTGTAACAAAAATATCCGGAAGAGACCCTAAATGGATTTGAAACTGTCAACAAAAGACAAGCAATCAGTTTAGGCACCATGAAGGTGTGAAAGATGCTTTGAATATGCAGTTTGTACAACGCTGCTCAGATGTTGGAATGAATATACGTATTCAAGAAAACCCATTGTGTAGTGGAATAAGGTTCCAAATGGTTCAAAATGGCATGAAACCCTTCTCCCATACAAGTTGGATGCAAGGACTTGATGGGAATATTGAGATGCGTAAGCCCTCTTGCGTGAGGTGATGACACAAACCAGGTGTGAACCCGATAGTCGGTGTAATTAGTTTTGGAATGTCTTGATGGATAAAGCCTTTGTAAGGCTACGAATAATGAGTTGTGTTACGAAAGTACGATAGCTTGGAATATGCCAAATTAAATATCGGGGAGCGAATATGAAAAGAGTCAGGTATCTCTATAGAACCTTACATAATGTGATAGCCATCGTGTTAGTTATATATCAGCTACGTGGGAAGACAAAGGCTGACACGTTATCTGCAATGTAACGAGCTACACATAAAGGCTTAGTTGTTGGACAATTATGACCCATAGCGTCACTATTTGTACATATCATGGTGTTGTTGTACAAATTAACTATGTGACAAAGGAGATTACACTCTTATCATTTGTGATTAGATCACCTAGATTTATAAATGATAGGAGGTCCCTGTGATTTGTTCCTAGATTGAGAATGATATGAGACAGTATCAATCCACGAAGGATAAATCATTAAATATCCCTAGTCAGAGTATTATCGAGATTGGACATCGATGAATACGTAAAAGACTAGTATTACACTTGTGCTCGTTGTGAGGGCACAACGGCATAGTTCTCATATATTTGGGTATAGGATACTCATGCAAGTGTAATAAGAGGTTGTGTTTTACTGATGGTATGGGAAACAGCTTCGCTCTGGATAGACCCCCTCGGAATTCCATTGGTAATTGACTATGTGTCTATGGAAATCCGAAATCAGGGTAGGTGTATTTGGTCTTAACCTGAGATTTGCACCGCTAACACTTGCGACAATCAATATACTTTGGTTGCGGTCGTCCAGGACTTTAACAGGTTCTGTGTACGCCAATGCTGGGTATATTGAGAATCGTAGTGTGTTGGGTGTGATGTCAAGACGGAAGTGTCACTCCAGTCATATGGAGATGATGATCGCGTAGGGATACAGAACTGGTTCTCTAAAAAGGTTGCAACCGTCAGGATAATATGACATGGTCATGATTATCCGATAATAAAGAGACTAGTTGCTCGTCATCCGATATATGCTTCGTACGGGGCAGACACTGTACTAGCCCCAGGCCTTGCATGTGATCATTCGATACTGGATCGAAATACACAATACCACGTATACTACGCCTGATATAGATCCTTGATTCCTGTAAGGATATTTCTGGAGAATTGGGTAGGCATGGTGCTTTGCTAGAAGCCAACCTTGTCTTGTAAATCGGAACAAACGTAGTACGAGGTACTTACGTGTTCGGATAGTCCGAAGACCGAATTTACTGCCAACAAATCCGGGGATCTCATGGGTCGCTTCCCAAAGATTCACCGATGACGTATGACTCGCACCTTTAATTAATCTGGGATTAATAAGATGAGAGAGAAAATTAATCTGGGATTAATTGCAGAGATATTTTATCTAGGATAAAATATCAATTAAATAGAGAGAACGATTAATTTGGAATTAATCGATTGAATAATATATTCGATATATTATACGAAATTGAATTTCGACGCGGAATGAAAATTAGATTTTAATTTGGGCGAACGAATTAATTTAGAATTAATTCGTTAGCGACGTGAATAGTGATTTCGCTAGGCGTAATCATTTAATTACGACGCAACGGAAAATTCGTTAATTTGGAATTAGCGAACCCGAGCCCGAGATTATTTGCGAGCGCATTCGCATTTCGAATTCGAGTGCGGCACGCAAGTCAAATCAAACGTCAAATCATTAGTCGCATCAAGCGTCAAATCACTTGTCACTTTGAGTGATGTGACTTGACAACTTGATTGATGTGATTGATTGATTGATTGATGTAGTGGTTAAAGGCTTTAATGGTTTGACTTTTTAAAGCCAAAATTTGGTATATGTTTTTTGAAAATGATTTACAAAGACTAATTACACATTTCATCTCTCTCACTCTCCTTTCTTCTCTCATTTTCACGCCAAGGGGCTGAAAATTTTCTGGTTTCTGGTTTGTAAAAATCGTGAAGAATGGAAGCTAAAGGTCATGATTTTGTTGCAAAATCAAGAGTGCTAGCAC
The DNA here is from genome assembly GCA_019454045.1 of Zanthoxylum bungeanum. Lineage (NCBI taxonomy): Eukaryota > Viridiplantae > Streptophyta > Magnoliopsida > Sapindales > Rutaceae > Zanthoxylum > Zanthoxylum bungeanum. Next base: position 24,944 of record SKCR01019394.1, on the reverse strand, counting down.
ACTACGAAGACATGCGAAGGTGATAGAGAAGTCCACCCATGAGCCGGGAATCAAATCACGAAGCTTGGAGCTTGACGAAGTTGATCCAAAACTGAAAATGGAGAAGCAGTGGACTTCTCACTGCCGTGAGCCTTGGTGAGTAGAAAAGAAAGTTTTGTTCATCAAAGCGTCGCTCAACCAATCGATGTGAGTATTCCGCGACTTTCTCGATTGTATTCACACATGTTCATGCTTGTTTATTGATCCTTGGGACCTTAGTAAACACTAACAATGGTATCAGAGCAAGGAAAGCATGAAAAGTTTAGGGCTTAAAATTTGGGTAAACTTGATTTTGAGCATGATTAATGAAATTTGATGAATTAGTATGCTTAAATGTGTTTGAATTGAGGATTGATTGGATCAATTTGTTGAAACTGTGTTTGGAACAAATTTTCCCAATTTCTTGGTGTTGGCCGAGAGTTAGAGAGCCCTAAATGACTTGGTGTTTTTGAATTTTGATTCATTGGATGAGTTAGAATCATTCGGGAATGTGATTTAATGTCGATTGTGGATTTAATTGGATTGAAACCGAATCGGACACAAAAAATCCCTAAAAGCCGAGAGTCATTGAGCATGATTGGGTTTGATTTTTGATGAAATGTGTTGGACATGTTTTGTTATAATTGAGCATGATTAATTAGGCTAATTGATGTTTTAGAAATGTTAATTGGGTAATTAATTGTATAATACACTTTGGTTAATTAATATGAAATTTGGAATTTTTTGTGTTTAATTAATTGGGCCTTAAAATTGGATTTGGGCTTTTAAAGTTGTTATTGGGCTTGGTTGTACCAAGTTAGGTTTAGGCCAAATGGATTGGATCCAATTGGGCCCAAAACCGCATCCATAAAGCCCAAATGCGACTAATGGACCTTGAAAGTTTAATTGGGCCTAATGGGCCTAAATTGATTTATGGGCTTATGGGGTAACTCCCGGATTGGATTTTGGTTATTCGGTTTGACCCGAGTTGACCAAAAGTCCACGCCTTAAGAAATTAATTAAAAGCCCATTAGACTTTAATTGAATTGACGTTGGACGTTAATCGGGCTTTGAGACCCGTAACGATTAAATTTGGAATTTAAGTCGTAAAGGTTTATTAAATAAAGTGTAGTATTTAATTTGGAATTAAATAAGCGAATTAGAATTAAATACAAATTGAATTGGATTTAATTGTGTAGTTTAATTTAATTCGAGAATTCGTACTTTGAGTACTTATTCGCAAAACGAGTTTGACTCGAGCAAAATCAAATCGTTGTTTGAACATTGGATGATCAATAATTATCAGATTAATTAATTGGATTAGATTGATTGATAACATGCTTGTGTGAATACATGGTTGCGATGCATGAATAATGTATATCGGATGGATATTAGATGGGTGGGGCAATTTTAGAAATTGTTGTAATAAATTTGGAATTTATTAATTGGACCTGCGTGTCCAGCCTTATCACCTCATTATTCTTTGTATTCTCTTCTCACCTATTCCCCTCAATGTAAATGAGGTTTCTTTAGAAGTGTAGTGTAACTAGTAGAAGTAATACATGTGCTAGCGGGAGAGAGAAAGGGAGAGATTTGATCTAGGATCAATGTGTAAAGTATCCATCCGCATATCATTATTATTTTACATATGCGCTTTATTATGTGTTTAGAATGCATGTTTAAGGGTGTATGATGATGAGAACTTAACAAAGATAATAAATTGGTTGCCAATTTTCACTCGAAAAACCCTCGCAAAATATTAAGCGTCTTTCCTTCCAATGAGTGATTCTCACTCAAGATCCGAGACTGGCATTGGCTTGTTGGCCAAAGTCAAGGCCTTTGTCCGTCGAGGATGTGTTTGAATCATGAAGGCTTTGTTCCATATCAGTGTCTTGTCCAAGTTGTGGTTTGTTGGCCAAAGTCAATACCATTTCTTGTCCATCGACATTGATTACGAAGCTTTCCATGGTAAATGGGTAGCGCTTGACTGAGATCACTAAGTTTGTTGTGCCAAAGCCAAGGCTTAGTTTATTCAGAGGAAAAAGGTTAGGCAATATATTGGATATATTGGCATATATAAGATATATGTTTCGGACTTGGATGTCCCCCTACCGGTTCTAGGAATTGGATTGGATCCAATTGATCTTAGAGATTTACCTAATTAATTATCATACAATTTGTTGGCCAAAGTCAAGATTATGTGATATTTAACGGGATCCTAGCCCACTAGGAAACACGGTTTCCCGAGTACTCGACAGAGGGTTAGAGGCTCGCCGAAAAATAGTGGGAGGCAAGAATTGAATTTGCAATATTCGTTTAATTACTTGCCATACGTGCTCAAACAAATATCATTCGTCAAATATATTAAATGTTAGTTGGTCGTATTTTTAGAAAACCAGACGATCTAATTATCTCGTCAAATCGAAGATTCCAACTTCGTAAAGCTTGTTTCAGTCCATAAATGGACTTCTTAAGCTTACATACCATACCCGAGTTTTCACTGGACGCAAAACCTTCCGGCTGTTCCATATAGATTTCTTCATCAAGAAATCCATTTAGAAAAGCCGTTTTGACATCCATTTGCCAAATCTCGTAGTCATGATACGCACCTATAGAAAGCAAAATCCGGATAGACTTAAGCATTGCTACTGGTGAAAAATTTTCATCGAAGTCGACGCCAGGTCGCTGCGTGTAACCTTTTGCTACCAATCGGGCCTTGTAAGTTTCAACCTTACTGTCAGGCCCGCGATTCCTCTTGTAAACCCATTTACAACCGATAGGAACAATTCCTTCGGGAAGCGGAACCAAGTCCCAAACTTGATTCTCATGCATTGAGTCTATCTTGGATTTCATGGCACTTTTCCATTTCATGGAATCGATGTCCAACATCGATTCTCTATAGGTGAAAGGATCTGTCTCTTCAACTAAGAGAACATCCAGACTCTTTTCTTGTATCAAATACAAGCGTTCAGGAGGTATAGATACCATTTCCGACCTACGGAGTGTGTGTGTTGAAGGTCCTTCATATACTTGAACTTTAGGTTCCTCCGTTGGTTCGTTGTTTTCAGGTTGGACTTCATCAAGCTCAACCTGTCTATGATTACCACCTTCTGACAAAAATTCTACTTCTAGAAATTTTGCGAAGCGAGCTACGAACACATTTCGATGCTCGGTATCATAGAACAGATATCCCCTCGTATTCGAAGGATATCCAACAAACCTAAACTTTTTCCCTCGAGGCGAAAGCTTATCTTGCTGAGTCACCCTGACATAGGCAGGACAACCCCAAACCTTAATATAATTAAGATTTGGTCTCCTACCGAACCATATCTGATACGGAGTCGTAGGAACAGCTTTTGAAGGAATCTTGTTCAAAAGATGTGCGGCTGTTAAGAGAGAGTAGCCCTATAAATAATAGGGCAAATCTGTGAAACTCAACATTGATCGGACCATATCCAATAAAGTCTGATTTCTCCTCTCAGACACTCCATTGTGATGTGGAGTACCTGGAGGAGTGTATTGAGTGAGAATCCCATTCTCCTTCATATAATCCATGAACTCACCACTCATATATTCGCCGCCTCGATCTGATCGAAGGCATTTAATATATTTACCAGTTTGTTTTTCTACTTCATTTTGGAACTTTTTGAACTTTTCAAAAGTTTCCGATTTATGTCTCATCAAATAGACATAATCGTACCGTGACAGATCATCGGTAAAGGTAACGAAGTACAAATAACCACTGTGAGCAGTTTGACTTAGTGGACCACATACATCAGAATGTACGAGTTCCAGTAAGTTAATGGCACGGTTTCCAACACCAGAAAATGGGGCTTTGGTCATTTTATACCCTAAATACATGATTCACAAGTTGGATAGGATTCAATGGTAAGATCTGGTATCAAATCATTCCTAACCAATTGGGTAAGGCGTTTAACGCCAATGTGACCAAGTCTCATATGCCAAAGTTCAGTATTATTAATTACAGGTAAACTACGTTTATTAACTCCAGTATTTAATATATCTTTTGAAGTTTGCAATGTATAATGACCATGCTGGTTTGGACAACAAAGGATCTAATATTATTACTATCATATAAATATAAAGAACTGTTCTTAATATTAATACAAAAGCCTTCTGTATCCAATACAAAAAGTGATATAATATTAGCTACACATCCAGGTACAAAATGGCATTCATTTAACAAAAGTGTCTCATTCGGCAATGAGATCTCGCATACTCCCATTGCAACTGCATCCAAAGAGTCTCCACTTCCGAACCGCAACTGCATCTCCCCGGGCTTCAGCCTCCTACTTTCCTTCAGCACCTGCAACGAATTGCAAATGTGAATGGGACAAGCAGAATCTAAAATCCAGTTGGATGTAACGGCTTCACAAGCCAAAGATAAATCAATAACTGGAAAAATAAAAGTACCTGATGTGGATGCTCTGTCTCTCCTCAGCTGGGCAATGTAATCAGGACAGTTCCTTTTCCAATGCCCGACTTTGCCGCAGTGGTGGCATTTGTCTTCAGAAGCCCTCTTGGGCTTAGCAATCTTCGCCTGCTGTTGAGGACCGAAAGCCTTCTTCTTCTTCCCTTTCTTCTTCTTTCCCTTGGACCATCCTTGGGAAGAAGCATATAGAGAAGTAGATCTAGGTGGGCGAGTCGGTACTCCCTTCTTAAGATCCTCTTCTGCTGTGAGCAACATCCTATGTAGCTCCTGGTAGGTACAGACAGTTCCGTTCATGTTGAAGTACATCACGAACTGGCGAAATGAAGCTGGAAGTGAACCAAGAATGACACTCCTACCGAGAACGTCATTCAAGATGAGATTATGTTGCCTCAATTGATCGATCAAATCGATCATCTGAAGAACATGTGAGCTAACATTTTGCCCCTCATCCAGACGCGCATGGAACAGTTCCATGGCGACTTTGTGAACAATCACTTGTTCTTGGTTCTCAAACGATTGTCTCAATCGCGTCATCAAATTATAAGAATCTAGCATACCATAGTATTGTTGCTTGAGTTTCGGAGACAGTGAACTAAGGATGTATAATTTAACCCTTAAATCACCATCCTTCCAAGTTTCAAAAACTTGGTGTTCCTCCTCCGAAGCATCCGTACCCACAGCAAGGGGCAACGGACGGACCCTCAAGAACATATATCCCAGCTTTTCGGAATCGAGGACAATCCTCAAATCCAATTCCCAGTCAGCGAAGTTCTCAGCGCCTTTCAGTTTGTTCGCATTTAGCATACGCGCAAACTGATTTGTGGATTGTGCCGCCATCTCCAATCTATCATATAGATCACGAAAAACGGTTAGCAGAAATTAAGCAGTTTCATATAATATCAAAAGCATAAACTAGATCATGGATTTTTAATCTAAAAAATGCCCCTCCCACTAAATCATGTAATACTGTAGTCCCAAAGCAGAATACAAAGATTTAATATTTAAATTAAATAAAAATAGTGAAAAGTGGATCCCGTGAATATATTTCAGCTCACAGCAGAGGCACGGTCTCGCCTACGTATATTCATCAGGTAGACAACTCATTTGTCAATCACTCAATAGTGACTCCTAGGTTTCCGGTCCTGGTCGTTTCTCGTTGTCGCTGCGAAGGCAAGCCCACAAGGAGACGTACCAAGGTTAAACTCGTCAATGATAAACTCAAGTTACTTACGTAATCCTGACAGCTAGGGCACGTTCAGAATTCCGCTTTCGCTTGAATTTATCTAGTATCTGATATACATCCGGTATAAATAATCTCTATCGGCTACACCCTCACAGCAGAGGTACGGTCTCGGATGTAGTCACAGAAAAGTATCCATAAACCGTATTGACAAGACGGACCACATAACATGCATCAAATACATAATTACATTAAAACTTATTAATCAGGGATTTTCCGCTAAGTGTCATACACCCTAAATCTAACCAAATTAGATTATAATAAGCATGTATAAAGTCAAGAAAACATGATTAAACATTGATTTAATTAAAGCTAATCATTTTAGAGGGCCTAGAATTAAACTCGCTCTGATACCATTTTTGTAGGGGTTTTAGGGGCTAATCCGGTAAATAGTAACGCGGAAGCGGTGGAAAATCGTATTTCCCGATTTCAAAACTTTTTCTCGGATTAATTAAATAAAAATATTTATTTAATATTCCAATAATCAAATTGTGAAATAAAATTCAATAAATCATATTTAAATGAATTTACCAAATTACCCTTACTTGGTATTTTTGTCCATTTTAGTCCGAAATTAATCAAATCAATTTTGAATGATTCTAAATCATTTCTAAGATGAACTTAGCATGTTCAAAATATCAAAACACCAAAAGCAACCAAAACCCCAAATTTCTTCATCATGGCCGAATGCACCACATTGGTGCCATTTGGTGCACTTTGTCATTTCATGCTTCAAAACACATCAAGATGTAATCCAATTAACATGAAACTTTATATGCATCATATTCACATCCAAATGCACAACATAAATGAAAATCCCCAAATTAGGATGAGGTCATGAACCCTAATTTTTTAATTTCATCAAATTGGACAAATTAGACCAAATAGTTTAAATCAATTACTTTAATCATCATTCTTCATCCATCCAATCCAAGTCTCAACACAATGAAACAACTTAAGATCAAATCTAGTTCATTTAAGAGTGGGTCAATAACTCTAGATTAGCAACATGGTTTCCAAAACCTTAAAAGAAAGCTTACAACTACAATAGTCACAATCTTCTTTCATCACACATGCTCAACACTTCCTTCAAAACTTCCATCAACAAAAAACACAAGAATAAAGAAAGAAATAACCTAAGAACATCATATGTTAAAGCCTAGATCCTAAGGAACATTTTCCTTACTAATAGTAAGTTGAAGAAACTTACTAAAATCCAAGCTTTCTTGAATTTCCTTTCTTTTCACAAGCTTTCTCTTTTCTTCAATGGAGTTTTTCTTTGTAAAGTGTATTAGGTTAAGAATAAAATGAAATGAAAAAAAATATATACTTGTATCAATTATGCCTTGGCCGAAAATTACCTAGCCAAATACAAGTCTTGTAATTTCATTTTCATTTCACTTTAATTTAGTCAACTTGCATAAATATCCAAATAACACTTTATTAGATATTTAATTAAGTCAACAAAGGCAACTAATATCATTTACATCAAATATCCTAATGTAAGATATTTATATTTTAATTAATTAATCATTTAACAATTAAATAATCAATTAATTAATCAAATACATATATATTAAATATATGTATAATATTTACATTAAATATTAAAAACATATATTCATTAGGATATAAGTCAAATAACTCATTTTGACTATTAATTAATGTGTATTTAAATTAATCAAGTATTAAATGTAAATACACAAAATTAGGCAAATGACTATCTAGTCCCTTTAGCACGTATCTTGCGTTTAACCTTTAAACGACTTTATAAATAATCAATATTATTTATTAATGTTGCTCTAGTGCTCTACGAGTATGTTTCATTATTGAGACTCTCTAGATTCAGGTATATCCGTCACGAAATCATTTTCGTGTCCATAATCTATCCACCCGTAGATTATGACGATCACGATAATCTCGCTGAACCATACAGGTCGAGGTCATGGCAAATGTATAATTCCTCCGTCACAGGTATCCGGATTAATCCCAGAGATATAGATGTAAACGTCAAATCTCTACGGGGATCATCCAGTCGACTATTCATTAGCAATCTCTAAAAGAATGTTTAGAACTAGCTTCTAAACTTTACCACGGGCCCATAGTTTTATCTGATTGCTAATCATATGGACTACCTATGCTCTGGTACACAGAACTGACGGATCCTATCTTGATACACATAGGACACCCTGAGGATCTATCTACACCCAACAAACAGGTGGAGGTCTGATCTAAATAGATCGTTGACGTGACTGTCATCTAAGTGTAGAAGATGTCTCATGTGCCCACAATTGCATCTCAAGTCTAAGAATCACAAGTGCTACTCAACCCGAGAAGATTCTTATTGACACTGGTGTACCATCCATTAAGAATCTTCGGTGAGTCGTTCAGTGTTTATCCGCTATAAACACCTACACGTGTATACTAGTCTCCAAGACTAATGGTTCATTGAGAAACCATTGGAATCATATATTCCAGTATACGACATGTACTGGTCTCAACGGGTTTACTATACTGACCAAATAGTGTAAACCTTGACCAGGAACAATCTGAGAATGGCAACGTCATGATACTACTCAATGTCAGTTGCGACGCTTTTGCAACAGTACCATGACTAATCATTCTAAGGTCATTACGTCTTTACCATTTAATAAGATAGATTATATTATAGAAACTGCATATATTATTCATAATAATAATGTTTTACAGAAGTATTCAAAAGAAATGCAATCGGGAATTGGCGCTCCGAGCACCAACCCCAACAAAATCTCTCACTTGCTCTAGTGCCAATATCGATTATATCTAATACCCATCGACTCCACGTGTTTATCAAACAGCTTCGGAGGTATGGCCTTTGTCAGCGGGTCTGCTACATTATCTTCAATCGGTACCTTGCACATGACAATATCCTCGCGACACGATCTCTCGAATGATGTGGTACTTGCGTTCCACATGCTTCGACTTCTGATGCGCCCTCGGTTCCTTTGCTTGCGCAATGGCTAACACTTGCGACAATCAATATACTTTGGTTGCGGTCGTCTAGGACTTTAACAGGTTCTGTGTACGCCAATGCTGGGTATATTGAGAATCATAGTGTGTTGGGTGTGATGTCAAGACGGAAGTGTCACTCCAGTCATATGGAGATGATGATCGCGTAGGGATACAGAACTGGTTCTCTAAAAAGGTTGCAACCGTCGGGATAATATGACATGGTCATGATTATCCGATAATAAAGAGACTAGTTGCTCGTCATCCGATATATGCTTCGTACGGGGCAGACACTGTACCAGCCCCAGGCCTTGCATGTGATCATCTGATACTGGATCGAAATACGCAATACCACGTATACTACGCCTGATATAGATCATTTATTCCTGTAAGGATAATTCTGTAGAATTGGGTTGGCATGGTGCTTTGCTAGAAGCCAACCTTGTCTTGTAAATCGGTACAAACGTAGTACGAGGTACTTACGTGTTCGGATAGTCCGACGACCGAATTTACTGCCAACATATCCGGGGATCTCATGGGTCACTTCCCAAAGATTCACCGATGACGTATGACTCGCACCTTTAATTAATCTGGGATTAATAAGATGAGAGAGAAAATTAATCTGGGATTAATTGCGGAGATATTTTATCTAGGATAAAATATCAATTAAAGAGAGAGAACAATTAATTTGGAATTAATCGATTGAATTATATATTTGATATATTATACGAAATTGAATTTCGACGCGGAATTAAAATTAGATTTTAATTCGGGCGAACGAATTAATTTAGAATTAATTCGTTAGCGACGTGAATAGTGATTTCGCTAGGCGTAATCATTTAATTACGATGCAACGGAAAATTCGTTAATTAGAATTAGCGAACCCGAGCCCGAGATTATTTGCGAGCGCATTCGCATTTCGAATTCGAGTGAGGCACGCAAGTCAAATCAAGCGTCAAATCATTAGTCGCATCAAGCGTCAAATCACTTGTCACTTTAAGTGATGTGACTTGATAACTTGATTGATGTGATTGATTGATTGATTGATGTAGTGGTTAAAGGCTTTAATGGTTTGACTTTTTAAAGCCAAAAATTTGGTATATGTTTTTTGAAAATGATTTACCAAATACCAATTACACATTTTTCATCTCTCTCACTCTCATTTCTTCTCTCATTTTCACGCCCAAGGGGCTGAAAATTTTCTGGTTTCCGGTTTGTAAAAAGCGTGAACAAGGGAAGCTAAAGGTCATGATTTTGTGGCAAAATCAAGAGTGCTAGCACACTACGAAGACATGCGAAGGTGATAGGGAAGTCCACTCATGAGCTGGGAATCAAATCACGAAGCTTGGAGCTTGACGAAGTTGATCCAAAACTGAAAATGGAGAAGCAGTGGACTGCTCACTGCCGTGAGCCTTGGTGAGCAGAAAAGAAAGTTTTGTTCGTCAAAGCGTCGCTCAACCGATCGATGTGAGTATTCCGCGACTTTCTCGATTGTATTCACACATGTTCATGCTTGTTTATTGATCCTTGGGACCCTAGTAAACTCTAACAATAGTGTCTTACAAAATTTAAAACTTTATACAATGGTCACATATGAATTGTAATAAGGAGAGATTCGAGTATGATTTCGAAAGAAAACATATGAATGCATTGCATTTTAGAGAATGCTAGTGGCATAACGCGACTACCAGTAATCGTAATGAGATTTTGAATATCAATTACACTGATAATGGTTGAAATATGTGATTTTGTTTTTAGAATGATTTTGTGAACAACAATTGCTTCGAGAAAGTGATCTAAAATGAAAGAATGTCTCATGAAATGACCTTAGGAGTTGATGTAGCATTGGCAATAGTACCTTGGTGGGATTGAGAACACATGTGGAATAGAATATATTGGCTTGGTACCTAAGAACAATAAGGTTTAATGACCTACAGTGGTCACAAGGATGGATTATCATGCGAGATGGGAATAATATTGGCCCAAAAGTGATTATCGAGACAATTGAGAAGCTCATGATAGAGACAAATGATCCTAAATTGATTGTGAGAATGATGTAATTTCTAGTGATATAAGAGCAACTACAGTTGTCCCAGAGAGAACTCATGATAAATTAGTCCCAACATAGACTATTTGGTCGTGTGTGTTTGTCTTCAAGAGACCCGGTGGACCGCCCCAACCGCCCTGAGGTGAAGGGGTAGACAGGGGCTAAAGTGAAAATAACAAGTGATCTATTCAAAATCCAAATCAACTGAGATCTTTGTCACTTTATCGGAATAGAACCCATTCATGTACGCATGTATGGAGTCTCTTATGGAAAAATTGCGAAATCGGAAATGAAAAATCACGCACAAGAGCGTGTATAAAATAGTGACTGAAATCGGATGCACCCATGCACGAGATCTTGTATGGAGTTGCGACTAAGAATGGACATAAAAAATAATACACATTAGCATGTGTGGAGTTGCTCCATAAATAATGCTCGGATATCCGAAAAGTGAGAGCTTATAAACAAGTGCATAAGTTGAGCCATTATATAAAAAAATAATGACTCGTATGTGAGAGCGTGTATGAAGTTACTTTGTTTCAATATCGTGTGTCAAATCACTATAAAAATTTATTATACGTTATTGACTCAGACATGTAATCTCATTCATTGGCGTTTGAATGTTATTGCAATGTCTTCTTCTTATGTTTTGTTTGTAGGAACTAAAATAGATTTGTTATATAATTGAGTAAGCCAGCTAGTAGGGTGGAGAAGACTCAGTCTCTTGGAAGAGGTTTGCAGAAAAACTCGAAGTGACCTGAGTTGTAGAGAAGTCGAAGAGACCGAGACGATGGGAACCAATGGAGAATTCCAATGAGACCTCCATCGAGTTTTCAAGTCGACTTCAACGTCCACTTTTCAAGGAAGCTTTAGTTCATCAACGAATTTTCGATAGGATGAGTCTTAGAAACAGCTTGATCATAGTGTATGGTTGGTGGTCCAAATAAGTGCGGAGATGTTATCAGACCAAAATAAAGTTTTTATTATCTTGTTCATCATGGGTTGTACTCTTTTTCCTTCGTCCGCATTTTATCTCAAAAGGGTTTTATCAGCAAGGTTTTAATGAGGCAGACACGAGATAACATTAACCACATGAAAGAGGAAAATAAGTCAGAAGCCTTTGTCAAGCTTTAGCGATGGGAACTTTAAAGATGGAGAAATTCAACTAGAAGTGAAGACCTGGAGTAGAACAAACAGAAGATTGAAGATTAAAGACCTCCAGATGAATCAAAAATAAAGACAGTATGCGGTTTGAGCAAGCTCTCAAGTTACTCCATCATCGAGGACGTAGATGAATAAAGTGGGGGAGAATGCCACGGTCCCGGTATCAAGTTAGCAATATTCGCATCAATTTTATGTGACTACATGCATTTTCACAAACATTAAAGAGGTTCCACAGGTTATTTTTGCACATTTGTTGCTACCCAGTAGCACGTTCTGTCGCTTTATGAAGAAGCTCATATTTCGGGACACCATATCAAGCTCGCCCAAGGTCAGAAGTAAATCTCATGGGCATATGTATTGGGGAGATTTTGTCTGTGAGGTCTCATTCTGAAGTTTACCGGGAGATTTAAAAGCATGTTCACTTGCTGCTAGCTTAGTTTTGCAGAATTATGAAGGAGCTTATGTTCCGGGGCGCCAAATCGAGTTGGGCCAGGGTCACGAGTGAAGTTCATGGTCACATGTACTGGGGAAAATTTCGGTCGTGGAGCCTGATTCTGAAGTTTGCTGAGAGATTATGAAATGTGCCTACATTTGGCCTTAACCGTGGACTTTGCCACAAAAGTGGAGGTGTTGTAGAAAGCCATAAAGATAAGCTCGTACATTGACACAATTTAAACCCAAAGTCACTTATATTATGCCTTATTGACTCGCTAAAAGAGTTCACAGACACTCATTATAATTTAGATTTTAGAGGGGGTGTGACCACTCAAGATCTAGGTGTATATACTGGTGAAACATGTGCAATATCTTTAAAAGCTCTTTAGGGGGAAGCCTAAGTGAGCCTTGGGGTGGCCAATGGGGCTTCGATGATATAGGGGACTAGTGGTGGAGTCATGTGTGATGCGAGTGATTTTACAGTTGGTGTAGTTTTAGGGCAGCGTAAGGAGAAGTTCTTTCACACCATTTACTACGCTAGCAAAATATTGAACGAGGCACAACTCAACTACACAACAACTGAAAATGAGCTATTGGTGGTTGTGTTTGCCTTTGATAAGTTTTGCCCATACTTAATAGGCATAAAGATGATAATATACTTATATAATTTGGCCATCAAGTACCTTATAGCAAATAAAGATGCCAAGCCAATACTAATTAGATGGGTGCTACTATTGCAAGAATTTGACTTGGAGATCTGAGATAGGAATGGGATAGAGAATCAAGTAGCGAATCACTTGTCACGACTTGAAAATAGCGCTACAACTAGTAATGAGATGACAATTAATGAGAATTTCCCAAATAAATAGGTGTTTGTCACCAGGCATGAGGAAGCATTGTGGTACGCTGACTATGATAATTATATTGTCTATAGGAAATGGCCTCTGGAATGGATCCACAAGCAAAAGAATAAGTTTTTCAGTGAGATGAAGCATTACATTTATTTGTTTAAGCGATGTACAGAACAGTTGTTACGGTGATGTGTACCCCAAGAAGAGGTGGACAACGTTCTCCGACACTATCACTCTTCTGCTTTTGAAGCCATTTCGACGGAGACAAGATCACAGCCAAAGTACTGCAATCAAGTTTGTTATGGACCACTTTGTTTAAAAATGCTCACAGGTTTGTTCTTCAATGTGGCCGGTGCCATAGGATGGGGAACATCTCCAAAAGGAATGAATGACCACTCCAAAGCATCCATGAAGTCGAATTATTTGACATATGAAGGATTGACTTTATGGGGCCATTTGTTCCTTCACATGACAATCTCTACATCTTGATTATTGTGGACTATGTATCAAATTGGGTGGAAGCAACACGTGTGTCATCTAATGATTCCAAGGTGGTACTATAATTCCTTAAGAAAAATATTTTTACCCGTTTTGGAATCCCACGCACAATCATTAACGATGGTGGCACATATTTTTATAACAAGTACTTTGAAGTACTTCTCGCAAAATATGGAGTTATCTATAAGGTTGCCACTGTCTATCATCCGCAGACAAGTGGCCAAGTAGGTCTCTAACCAAGAAGTAAAACGGATTCTAGAGCACCCGTCAGTTCAACACATAAATAATGGTCCAAAAAATTAGATGATGTATTGTGGGCTTACAGGACTGCTTACAATACTCCTATTGGCATAACACCCTATCGCCTAGTGTTTGGGAAGGCATGTTATCTGCATGTGGAGCTAGAGCATAAAACATATTGGGTGGTAACGAAGCCAAATTTTGACCTACAAGCAACATGAGAAAAACGGCTACTCTAATTGAATGAACTAGATGAATTTCACCTCCACGCATATGAAAATGCCAAGTTATACAGGGAAAAGATGAAGAAGAGGCATGATCAGAAAATCACGCGAAGACAGCTCAAACTAGGACAACTGATTTTATTATATAACTCGAGGCTCAATTATTCGTTGGAAAGTTGAAGTCACGGTAGTCAGGTCCTTTTGTGATCACCTAGGTGTCAGCGCACATGGTAGTTGAACTACGAGATCCTAATTCCAGCTACACATTTAAAATCAACAGCCAACGAGTCAAACATTATTGGGGGAACCCATCGAGTGTCAAAAATTATCTCTCCCACTAGCATACCCAACATAGCAACCTGAGCAATTACGTCTGGTTGAAGACGTTAAACTTAGCGATAAGCAGGGAGGCAACCCACGTAAATTTCTATTTTTACAAGCTTTTTACAAGCTTTTAATTTTTTTATTTTGTTCATTGCATGCCCTATTGTGTGTTTTAAAGTTTCCATGTTACTTATGCAAGAAATGGCACCAACGACGCACTCCGGGCAGTATAAATCAAACATGTAGATTTAGGCCTGTGTATTGTGTCTCACACCTTAGGCGTAGTTACGCGACACAAAATAAAAATGAGACACAACGTTTGGGGTAGTGCACATCATGACGCGCTACCCTAATAACACCGCGACGCGAGCCCAAAAATAGAATGTTAAAATAATGATTCCATTCATTTGGTCCATCTCAAATCATTTCAAACAAAAATGATACCCCATCTCCCACTCGTCCCTACTCACAAAACTCACCCAAAAATACCTCACCAACCTCTCCAACTTCTATTCCAAATTCCTCCCCACTTCACTCCTTTGCATCTTCCACATTGGGCGTGGATCCATGGCATTTCAAGTTCACCTTGCATTTCGTCTCTAAGTTTTGGTTTAAATTATGGTGTGAGTTGAGAATGTAACTGAAGTTTGGGGGCGAGAGGACATATTTGGACTTATTGATGTCACATCCAAATTTCTCAGGACATGATCAATAGGAGACAGTGTTGTCATCACCTTTAGCCTCATAAATATGATATGTGTTACATGACTATTCATGATTACACGTGCTTATAGTGATATGAATACGAATTTACTTATGCCTACCCTTACATGAGGGATAATTATTCATGTATGACATGAAACTCCTACCGTCGACTTATCTTACTGAAACTGAAATATATCCAACCTAGTTGCCTAACACTCTTCCAAGTCCCTGCTTAATCCATGCATGACATATCCTAAGTCATCTAATCATGGCTTGTTCATGATTTTACTAATGCATGCACCACCTGGTAACTCGTTATTTATGCTTATCTAATTTGTCGTGAATAGTACATGTTACATACATGCATACTATCAACTTATATATTAAATTAAATTTTTTTATATTCATAATTAGTTCACATGATTACTAATATAAATTACTATAGCATATATTACATCACTAATAAATTTTGATCACTTAATAAGACTACTAGAAAAATGGAGATTTAAAACGGTTTATAATCGTCATAAATATTGTTTTATGATAGTTTTAAAACTGTCATAAATTACCATGACATGTTTTTTATGACAGTTTTTGTATCATAAGTTTATGACGGTTTAAAACGTCACATAAATATCATAATTTATGACGCATAAATATCATAAATATTTGATCTTATGACATATGTCACTAAAAATTAAATATATGACACTAATATGTCATTAATTATAACATATATTCGTCGTAGTTCATAGCAATTTGAATTTAAATTTTTAAATTTGAGTGGAATAATATATTTGGTGGAAAATTTGATAATTTTTTTGCTGGAATATTATTTAATTATTTTTACATGATTTAATATCAATATAAATCATTTTAATCATTAATATATAATTAAAAATAAATAAAGAAACTTAAAAGCATAAATATTAAAGTATATTTCATATATCAAACCCTTTTAATCTAAATACTAAAGTAATAATTACTACAAACAAACCATTAATTAAGAAAGTTAAACAACAACCAATAATTCATTAATTCATACAACATGGAACCGTTAATTCAACAAATAAATTTAGTCAATTAAAGTAAATGATACAAAAATAAAATGGATCGTATGTAGTTGCTTCACTCGATTCGCACTTCATCTTGATTTTATTGTTAACTGACAAGCAAAAAATGATTCAGTGAGAATTATTATATATTCAAAAGAAATCATGAACGCCCCATTAAAAAACATAATGCATATAAATGAATAAAAAAAAATAGAAACTTGCAACAGTATTTCTAAATATAGTTTGCTTACTGAACATGAACCTCATCAGAATCTGATTCCACTTATTGAATTTTATTTGATTCAATTGGCAGAATAAGAATAAAATGTAGAAAAATGAATTAAAAGAGATGAACATATCACATACAAAATCTATTTGATTACATAATATTTGAAGAGAGACGTATATAAGACAGTTCAATATTTTATTTCTTTCCAATTGAAATAAAAGTAGATTGTGTAGCAGAAAATACAAACAAAAACACCCCTAATACCGTTATAAATATGTTATCCATTAACATCATATATACATACCTAATTGTTAATCCTTTTGGGGGTGTTTACTGTTTACATAAATATGTTATCTATATCCCGTGATGCACATCACGATGGTTTAATGACCCAAAACACCATAGTTATCAAAGGTGATTATCTGAAACACCGTGTTAGGAGAAAATCTTTGATCAACAGTGGTACCACGTCATCCATGCAACAAGCCAATCATCATTTGTTGCCACGAGTGCTAAAAAGTCAAAAACACTACAAAATTGAAGAAAAATTAAAACATGTTATTTTTTAATTGGTTGGTGGTACCACGTATTCATACCACTGTTCACACTGTTGCACCAAAGATTTTACTCCCCGTGTTAGAGTAAATGCTCAGAAAATTAAAATATGTCCAGTAAGATAACAAATGGTTAGCCCAACTAAGTGACAGGGAACAAAATAGTTAATAAGATTAACTGGAGAAAAGATCTCAGCAAGTCAACGCCATGAGTAACAGCTTCCTCTTCAACAATCTTTGCTAGTAACTTATGATCCCACAATTTTCCAAAGCCATCCAAACACAATCACTAAATCAAATTGAAGCCAAACTTATATCATAGAAAATCATGTGGCATCAGGTTACCCAAGTAGTTGTAAAGACCTAAGAGTATTTTCATAACTGAATTCATCATACTATAAGCTTCACTTAAATTAGCATCTTATACTGCTATCATTATACTCTGTCCATATCACCTAAGATGAGATCTAACGTCTCCGGTCACCAACCAAAAGCAACAAAATTCACAGCCATATATAATCAACTCCACAAACTAATTGAGCACAATATTTAAAAAGCTCATAAGAACTTCAAATCTCTAAAAAACCGCACCTTTTTTGCAATGCATAATCTATTTTGTCTACAAACCTACCGAATCAAATTCTAAACAATTACAAAATCAAAAAATAATTCAAAAGCAACATAACTACGATTATCAAAAATCAATGAAACAGATCAAAATTTATTTTCACAAAGGTGGTCTTCCCTGCAATGCACATCAACTCACAGTCAGCAATAGACCAAATTTAAAACCCTTATTCAATTCAAAAGCAAATACCATTGCAATGAGCCAAAACCCAAACCCTAATCAGCGCCGGAATGAAATCACGAGTCTTGAAATAACTTATTCTTAGTCAAACGATAAAATTCTAAGCAAACGATGTAGTTGGGCACCCAAAAAAATCAAAAATTAAAAAGAAAGAGAAATAAACTTTATTTATTCATTTAATCGATAATGAGCGGAAAATATATCAATATTTATCGTCTCTTTTACTTAATATTTTGTAATAGTTTCTCGAATTTTATGAACGTTTTGATGTGCTTTAGTTTATTTTGCAGATAAAACAAAATCGGGGCTTAATGGAATCAATCAGGACGAAATATGGAACAAATAAGGGCAAAAACTGGACTTGACATTTTGATTTGGGATTGGAAACTTGGAATGGCGTTCTAAACGAAGTACAATTTCGGAAATTTCAATTTTGCGCAATTGTCGTATTTTGCCCAGAATTTTTTACTATGATATCAGATTGAGGTGATTCAAGTTCCAGATTAAAGAATACTCAAAGCTCTACAACTTTGAAGTTCATAATCATTTCAAATTCAAATTCTGAGTTTCCGTGATGGAAATTAATAAAACATCCGGAAGTGTGTTATGTGTAATTATTGAAGTCATTTTCAAAACAAAATAATAATAATAAAATGAAAAATGAAAATTGTCAAACTTCCACCAAACATGCTTGCATATTTGGTGGAGGATTTGGTGCTATGTTTTGCGCCATATTTGGTGTCATGTTTGGTGGAGCAATTGATGGAGAAATTGGTGCAAACCTTTAGATTTGCCTATAAATATCAAGCTAAACTTTGTAAATTTTTCATGTTTTCTTTGGAGGAATTTTTCCATGAAAACCTAAAGGAAAGTGTCTTGTATATTTATTTAAGCTTTATTGTATTTTCTTTTCATTTAATTAATAAAATTTGTGTGTTTTTCATTTATAGCATGAGCAGATAATCTTATTCTGCGGGGGTGAAGAGGTGAGACTTTTAATATAATAAATTAGATTAATCTCCCTTATTTAATTAAAATTTGGTACCGTCTATATGGCCAGTTTAGGTGACAACCTTATTTACACCGCTTATATGGTCGGTTTTTCATTCCAGACGTAGTTTCCGCCTATATGGTCGGTTTAGGTATAACCTTGTTTTGGACTTAATTGAGACAAATGAAATTTTCGCCTTTATGGTCTGGTTAAATATAATTAATTAATCGGTAAACATTGACAATAAGGGAGATTTCTAATTTTGAAATATTAAAAGTGGATCTCTAACCCCAGCATTTTCTTTCATTATTGTAATTTTACTTTTATTTATCTTCAAGTTATTTTTTTATGATGTTTTATTTATTTTAGTATTTAGTAATCATAGGTATGTGTTGTAACTAAATACATAATCTGGGGTTGTGATGAATTCCAATCATCACCGTTTATAAGGGGTTATTTTGTGTCTTGGGTAATATAAAGGTTTATTTATTAAGTCTTAACCTTAATGTTTCTTGTTAACTGGCCATTAATAAGATTTATATGGTAAACTTAAAATAAACTTGATGAAGGAATTTTAGGTTTCAACCTTAAACTTAATAGCCCACGATCTCCCTTAAGGATTAGATATCCCTTAATAGATTTCCTTCCATGATAGACATATACCGTTCAGGTGGGGGTAGCCACAATTGGAACTTAATCTTAATGATTTCAGGTAACTTGGTTGACATAGACATATCATTAATTGGGTTATTTGGGTATTTGCACCTGATCATCGACAAAGGCTTTTGAATAATTTCGTGTTCTATGTTAATAAACCGATATATTGCACAAACATGAGATAACCACTTCATCTTTAAAAAGATATTGGAAGAATTCACAACCCTAGATAGTTTTATAAAATTGATTTTACCTTTAATTCACCTTCGTACTGTTTTATTTAATTATCTTTAGTTTAAAATCATCATTCAATCAACAATGAAATCTATTAGATACTCGTAAACATTCAACGTCATAAATTAATAGCCTATGTATTAAGTTCTCGTGGGATCGATATATTTTATACTACTTGAGCGATACGTACGCTTGCGTAACGTGAGTGATTTCACCGATCAAGTTTTTGACGCCGTTTCCGAGTACTTATTTATCTTTTACTATTAATTTTGGGGTTAGATACATTTACTTGTGTCTAATTTGTTTTTACTTATTATTTTTGTTTTCTTGTGTCTCAGGTCGTCAAAAACTACATGAGAAGAGCTAGAAGCTTTGAAATCCGTCCGCTTGACCCTGAAATTGAAAGAACAATCAGACAGTTGAGAAGGGAAAGGCGAGAAGGCCAAGAAGCACTGATCAATATGGAACTTGAACCCTTGGAGGTTGTACCACTAATTATCATTCGAGACAGAACTATTTCGGTGGTTGACGGCTTCATTTCATGTATTGTACTTCCTCTCTTACCAGTAAATGCATGTGACATCAAAACGTGCATCCAAATGATACAATAGTTAGTTCAATTTGAGGGGAATGCAACTGAAGATCCTCATGCCCACATCAGCAACTTCCTTGAAGTTTGCGACACTTTCAATTACAACCGAGCGGCTGAAGAAGCAATGAGACTGCGTGTTTTTCCATATTCCTTGAAAGATAGAGCTAAGGCTTGGCTACATTCACTACCAGTAGGTTCCATCACAATTTGGAACACTCTAGCCACCAAATTTCTTGCAAAGTACTTTCCACCAGCCAGAACTGCAAAGCTGAGGAATGATATCACATCATTTCTGCAACATGACTCAGAATCCCTCTGCGAAGCTGGGGAAAGATACAAGGAATTGCTCCGGAAATGTCCTCACCATGAGATTGCAAAGTGGCTAGAAGTCCAAACCTTCTACAATGGGCTTTCTGGACTGATGAGAACCACAATTGATACTGCTGCTGGAGTAGCTTTAATGGAAAAATGAGAGGATCAGGACTGGAACCTAATCGAAGAAATGGTCAACAATAATTCTTTGTGGCCAACAGAAAGGAGCATGATCCAACGAATCGCAGGAATTTATGAAGTTGGAGCCAACACAGCAATGAATGCCAAGCTGGATCAGATATGCAAATTCATGGAAACTCTTAGCATGCAAGGTAATGTTGGATCCATAAATTCACCATATGGAGGAGGATAAACCAACATGATGAGACGGTGAATTATGTCAACAATTTCAACAGACGATGGAACAATCCATATTCCAACACCTACAACCCAGGGTAAATGAACCATCCCAATTTCACATGGAGCAACAATTCAGGGCAAAGGAACAATCCACCACCCGGATTCCAACAGCAAAATAAAGGCCATGAGTATGAAAAAGAATCAGGAATAACAGAAGTGCTGGCTCACTTGAAAAAACTAGAAGCAAAATACGACTCTCAAGCAGCATCATATGATGATATGTTTCAATCACAAGCAGCATTAATTCAAAGCCAAGCATCATTTTTTAAAACTCTGGAGAATCAAATGGGACAACTGTCCAATGCTCAAAGTTACAGACCGCAAGGTAACCTTCCTAGCAACACAGAACCAAATCCAAAGAACCGAGGAAATGAGCAACATCAAGCCATTACTTTGAAAAGCGGTACTGAAATCAACAAAGATGTTGGAGTCAAGATATCCACTGAGGAAGTTCCAAAAGAAAGAAGTGAAGTAGAACCACAGATGGAGGAAAAATAAGCAAAAGCAAATGATCAAGAAAAATTCACTACATCTCTACCTTTTCCACAGCGTCTCCATAAAAGTAAACTAGACAAGCAGTTTGCTCGATTCTTGGAGATCTTCAAAAAGCTGCATATCAACATTCCATTTGCAGAAGCATTGGAACAAATGCTCAGCTATGTCAAATTCATGAAAGATATTCTTTCACGAAAGCGGAGATTGGGAGACTACGAGACAGTAGCATTGACAGAAGAATGTAGCGCCATCATTCAGAGGAAGCTTCCCCCAAAGTTGAAAGATCCTGGCAGTTTCACCATCCCTTGCATCATAGGAGAACATAACTTTGGTAAGGCTCTATATGATTTAGGTGCTAGTGTTAACTTGATGCCTTTTTCCATTTACAGGAAACTGCAAATTAGAGAAGCAATGCCCACCTCATTTACTCTACAGCTTTCTGACAGATCGCTCACATTTCCGAGAGGTGTAGTGGAAGATGTATGGTTAAAGTCGATAAATTCATTTTCCCTGCAGATTTCATTATCCTTGACATAGAAGAAGACAAAGATGTACCTATCATCCTCGGGAGATCATTCTTGGCTACAGGTCGAACTGTTATTGATGTACAAAAAGGAGAACTAACTATGAAAGTGCAGGACCAATAAGTAAAATTCAATGTTTTCAAAGCTAAGGAATTCCCGAATGACGAAAAGAATGAGGAATGTTTCAGACTGGATGTGAGAGATAGTACCATCGAAAACCCAAATGAAAAGCAAAGTTCAACCGATAAACTTAAAGTATGTCAACTGCCTGAAGATAAAGCGTACTGCACACTGAACAAGTTAAATCTTGAACTACAAGCAACTGAAGAGAAAAGACTCCACCAACTCAAGGAATTTGAGGAATTCCACATACAGTCTTTCGAGAATTCCAAACTGTACAAAGAAATTGACAAGAAGAGATATTATGAGAAGTTAGTGCGCATACAACTGGAACCGGGGCAGCGGGTATTGTTCAGCAAATCAAGGTTGAAATTTTTCCCTGGAAGGTTAAAATCACGTTGGTCAGGTTGTTGGATAATTATGACCCATAGCGTCACTATTTGTACAGATCTCGGTGTTGTTGTACAAATTAACTATGTGACAAAGGAAATTGCACTCTTATCATTTTTGATTAGATCACCTAGATATATAAATGATAGGAGGTCCCTGTGATTTGTTCCTGGATTGAGAATGATATGAGACAGTATCAATCCACGAAGGATAAATCATTAAATTTCCCTAGTCAGAGTATTATCGAGATTGGACATCGATAAATACGTAAAAGACTAGTATTACACTTGTGCGCGTTGTGAGGGCACATCGGCACAGTTCTCGTATTTTTGGGTATAGGATACTCATGCAAGTGTAATATGAGGTTGTGTTTTACCGATGGTATGGTAAACAGCTTCGCTCTGGATAAGACCCCCTCGGAATTCCATTGGTAGTATGACTATGTGTCTATGGAAGTCCGAAATCAGGGTAGGTGTATTTGATCTTAACCTGAGACTTGCACCGCTAATGCATACAACAATCAATATACTTTGGTTGAGGTCGTCCAGGGCTTTAACCAGTTTCTGTGTACGCCAATTCTGGGTATATCGAGAATCGTAGTGTGTTGGGTGTGATGTCAAGACGGAAGTGTCACTCCAGTCATATGGAGTTGACGATCGAGCAGGGATACAGAACTGGTTCTCTATATAAGGTTGCAATCGTTGGGATAATATGACTTGGTCATGATTATCCGATTCTAAAGAGACTAGTTGCTCGTAATCCGATATATGCTTCGTACGGGGCAGACACTGTACCAGCCCCAGGCCTCGCATGTGATCATCCGATACTGGACAGAAATACGCAATACTATGTATACTACGCCTGATATAGATCCTTTATTCCTGTAAGGATATTTCCGGAGAATTGGGGCGGCATGGCGCTTTGCTAGAGGCCAACCTTGTCTTGTAAATCGGTATAAATGTAGTACGAGGTACTTACGTGTTCGGATAGTCCGATGACCGAATTTACTGCCAACATATCCGGGGATCTCATGGGTCGCTTCCCAAAGATTCACCGATGACGTATGACTCGCACTTTTAATTAATCTTGGAATAATTAGATGGGAGAGAAAATTTATCTGGGATTAATTGCGGAGATATTTTATCTGGGATAAAATATCAATTAAAGAGATAGAACGATTAATTTGGAATTAATCGATAAATTGATATATTCGATATATTAAACGAAATTGGATTTCGACGCGGAATTAAAATTAGATTTTAATCGGGCAAACAAGTTAATTTAGAATTAATTCGTTAGCGATGTGAATAGTGATTTCGCTAGGCGTAATCATTTAATTACGACGCAACGGAAAATTCGTTAATTTGGAATTAGCGAATCCGAGCCCGGGATTATTTGCGAGCACATTCGCATTTCAAATTCGAGTGCGGCACATCAAATCAAGCGTCAAATTGCTAGTCGCTTCAAGCGTCAAATCACTTGTCACTTTGAGTGATGTCACTTGATTGATTGATGTGACTTGATTGATGTGATGAGTGATGTGAGTGGTTGGCAATTAAAGCCAAATGTGTTGGAAATGAACTTGAATTTCATTTCATGTGTATTAGATACACAAAATCACAAAAAACCGAATAACACATTTTCCCTCCTCTCTCTCTTCTTCTTCTTCTTCCTCTCTCTCACGCCATTTCTGGTTTTGCTGGGCAGTGACCGAAAATGGAGGGAAGCAGTGCGTTTTTGTGGCAAGAACAAGAGTGCTAGCACACTCCGGGATCATGCGAAGGTGATAAGGAAGTTCACCCATGAGCCGGGAACCATTCGACGAAGCTTGGAGCTTGACGAAGGAGACCAAAAGGCCGAACCAGTGAGCTTGAGCTGCTGTTTTGGCGTGACCAGTGCCGTGGGCAGTGAAGAATTTTTGTTGCCTAAAGCGTCGCTCAACCGCTCGATGTAAGTATTCTGCAACTTCTGTCGTTGTATTCACACGATTCATGCTTGTTTAATTCGATCTTGGAGACCTAGAATCACTAACAATGGTATATTGAGCTAGTTGAAGCATGAAAAATGTTAGGGTTTAAAATTTAGGTAAACTTGATTTTGAGCATGATTAATGAAATCGAATTGATTAGTATGCTTAAATGTGTTTGAATTAATGATTGATTGGATCAATTTGTTGAAATTATGTTTGGAACATTTTCCCCAAATTTCTTACCTTGGCCGAAAATGTGATTCCCTAAATGTCTTGGGATTTTTGATTTTTGATTCATTGGATGTATTGGAAATCATTCGGGAATATGATTTAACTTCGATTGTGGAATTAATTGGATTGAATTCGAATCGGACGTAAAATCCCCAAATTGCCGAGTATGTTACAAA
>SKCR01019393.1:0-64121 GCA_019454045.1 Zanthoxylum bungeanum | reverse complement strand
ATATGTCCAACACACAAAATGAAAAATCAAACCATTTACATGCTTTTATGTTCTCGGCCAAGGAGTGATTTTGTGCCCGATTCGGTTTCGATCCAATCGAACCTACAATCGACATAAATCACCATCCAATTTGATTTCATACACATCCAATGTCACAAAACCAAAAACACCAAGACATTAGGGCAATAAACCTATTCGGCCAACATGAAGATTTTGGGGTTTTTGTTCAATTCCAAATCCAATCCAATTCGATTCAAATTAACATCAACCTAAATGATTCTAACTCATCAAATGAATCAAAATTCAAAAATTCCAAGAATCCAAAATCAATATACCATTCGGCCAAGGTAAAGTATTTGGGGAAAATAATTCCAAATCATTTTTCAACAAATTGGTCCAACCAAAATGAAATTAAACATGTTATAAGCATACTCAAACAATCAATTTATTCAAATCATGCTCAAATCACTTTTACCCAAATTTTAAGCCCTACAAATTTCATGCTTGAACCTAAGCTCTTGATGCCATTGTTGGTTTTTATTAAGGTCCCAAGATCAAACAAGCAATGAAAAATCATGCATGAATACATCAATGGAGATAGCGGAATACTCACATCGATCGGTTGAGTCGATTTGGAGACGAATGAAGGCCAAAAACGCACTGCCTTGCTCACGCCACTGCAACAGTCCACTGTCCACCAAATCAGAATTTTGAGCTGAGAAACGAAACTCCGAGCTTCGTCCGATGGATCCCGGCTCATGGGCGAACCTCCCTACCACCTTCGCAAGACTCGTAAGTGTGCTAGCACTTGAATTTTCACACCATGAAAACCCACTCTAGCTTCCCTTAAAGCTCACGTTTTTCTGGTTCAAAACCAGTCCCAATGTTTCTGCTTTGGGGTGAGAGAAGAGAGCAAAATGAGAGAGAAAGAAATGTGTTAAGTTATTACAAAGTTGTAAATCATTTGTTTATATATTTTCAAAAAATATTAAATGATTTTCCAATTCATTTTAACTTTCAAAAGTCAAATAAATTGAATGTATAAGCTTGAGTGTTCCACACTCAAATATCAATGTCCATCAAGTTATATCAACTTTAATAAAGTGACATGTTGAGTGTCTTTCACTCAATCAATTAATCAAATCAATCAATCACTCAAAGTGACTTTTGATTTGACGCTTGATGTGACGATTGATTTGACGCTTGATGTGACTTGCGTCGCCGCACTCGAATTCGAAATACGAATGCGCTCGCAATCACACTCGGGCTCGGGTTCGTTAATTCCAATTTAACGATTTTTCCGTCGCGTCGTAATTAAATGATTACGCCTAGCGAATTCACTATTCACATCGCTAACGAATTAATTCTAAATTAATTCGTTCGCCCGAATTAAAATCTAATTTTAATTCCGCGTCGAAATCTAATTCCGTTTAATATATCGAATATATTATTTTATTGATTAATTCCAATTAATCGTTATCTCTCTCTAGACGATATTTTATCCTAGATAAAATATCTCCGTAATTAATCCTAGATTAATTTCCTCTCTCTCTTCTATATAATCCCAGATTATTCAAGAGTGCGAGTTGTGCGTCATCAGTGGATTATCGGGAAGCGACCCATGAGATCTCCGGATAAGTTGGCAGTAAATACGGTCGTCGGAGTATCCGAATCACGTACGTACCAAGTACTACGTTCTACCGATTTACGAGACAAGGTCGACTCCTAGCAAAGCACCAAGTCTACCCAATTCTCCGGACATATCCTAATAAGAATATTAAGATCTATATCAAGCGTAGTATACAATTGTATTGTATTGCGTATATCGATCCAGTATCGGACGATCACATGTTAGGCCTGGGGCTGGAAATGTGTCTGCCCCGTACGAAACATATATCGGACATCAAGCAACTAGTCTCTTTAAATCGGGCAATACTGACCTAGTCATATTGTCCCGACGGTTGCAACCTTTTATAGAGCACTAGTTCTGTATCCTGCGTGATCATCAACTCCATATGTCTGAAGTGACACTTCCATCTTGACATCACACCCAGTACACTACGATTCCTGATAAACCCAGAAGAGGTGAACACAGAACCAGTTTAGGTCCCCCAACCACCAAAACAAAGTTTACCGATTGTCGCAAGTACTAGCGATGCAAGTCTCAGGTTAAGATCATATACACCTACCCTGATGCGGCCTCCCATAGACACGCAGACATACTACCAATGGGATTCCGCGGGGTCTATCCAGAGCGAAGCTGTTTCCCCGTACCATCGGAGAAACACGACCTCCTATCGCACTTGCATAAGTATCCAATACTTATATATATGAGAACTATGTCGTTGTGCCCTCACAACGCACACAAGTGCAATACTAGCCTATTCCGCATTATCGATGTCCAGTCTCGATAATACTACGGCTAGGGATATTTAATGATTAATCCTTCGTGGACTATACTGTCTCATATCATCTCAATCCAGGAACTAATCATATGGACCTCTCTTCATTTATATATCTATGGTGATCTAATCACAAATGATGAGAGTGCAATTTCCTTATTACATAGTTAATTGCTACAACAACACAATGATCTGTGCAAATAGTGACGCTATGGGTCATATTATCCAACAATAAGAGCCTAAGAGGCTTGGGTACTTAAGAGAGCCTCGCTCCACCCTCCCTCTGAGGAATCTACAACGGTAAATCCATTTGACAGTCAGTCACAAACCATAACTCGTTGGCACGTACTGTAAGGTATAAAAAAGGTGCGCTCACTTGGTCGCTTGAACCCTTTAGTGGGGAGACCTAGTTGTGGGCAATCCTTCGTCGACGGAGCTTTTGTCTATACCCCTGTAAACCCGCATATGAACTATAATTGTAGGATCAGTAGAGATTATTCCTTTATGTTTTGGACTATTGTCATTTGGATTCAGTTGGACTTGTTGTCATGAGGTATGGGCTTGTTGGGCCATTTAAACTGGGATGAGTCTGTGCTTTATGGCAATCTGGCCAAAAGTTTCTAAAATGTTGATGGGCCAACTAGTGTAAAATTCTTATGAGCTTATATATTACATGCATTGCACGCATCTCATGCATACATGCATCATGTTAACCCTCTGTGTCTTAAAAGCCATCATAGATATCCGTTGGGTTAGAAAAAAAGGGGGCTTGTCAAGAAGAGTTTAGCAAACATGAATATCGGGGAAGAGAAAATCGAGATACAGAAAACCTTACGGCAAGGATAAAAAGACCATTGGGGGGGCCTTCAAAAAAAAGAAAACAAAAAGAAAAAAAGAACAATAAAGAAAAAATTGGTTTTTTTTAGTCCTTGATAGTTAGACATAAGTCCGATGATGAAACTGATTGCCTTAGGGTGAAACTTTAGAAACGATAAACCTTTGACAAGTTTTTATCTGATAATTTGAGTAATTGATCTATGTTAGACTCGTAAGCACTTGATTATGGTTCTTAGCAGTGAAAACCTGAGTAGTTAGCAAAGTGACTAGTTGATGAAATTGTAGGTCGGTGAATGACCGTTTGCTTAGATGTCTATCCTAATTTGCTTATGTTATGGTTGAAAATGAAAGAAAAGTCTCTAAAGAAAATAATTGAACCACTTATAATCGATAAGCGTGAAGCTACCTATAGGCGAGTATTAGGACCACCATGAGGAGAAATGCTACTTAAATGGTCGGTGTGTTGGAAAAAATAAGAAAAGAAAAAAAAAGTGAAAAAAAAGTTCAAAATTAAAAAAAAAAAAAAGACTGTAGGCATTGCATTTTTACACATTAGCCCAATGATGAGTCTCGTATGGAGGCAACTACTTCTTTAGTCATGAAAGTCGCGGGAAACGGACGTTGGAAGGGTAAAGTTGGAAAATAGAATTTTTGATGGATTTAATCTCGTTGTTTTCGCTTCGGTTGCTTGTTATACCTCCGTTTCTAAGCTCACCTTAGGCCCAAAACTCCCATAGACCACATACCTAACCCAAACCAAGCCCAAATACCCAAGTCAACCCAAGTCAAACCAAGTCAAACCAAACCTATGCCCATTGGCCATGATTCACGCCCAAAGCCCCTTTATTTAGGTATATGCATATTTATCACATGTTTAAATCTTGTAAATCCTTACCTAAATAAAAGAAATCAAATCAAATCCCTACCAAATCAAATCCAATCCCAAATCCTAATTAGAAGATGCATTCCTTATTAGAAATCAATTAGGAGATTCCTTCCTAATCTAATTAGGAAAGTCTTCTCTCTTTGCCTATAAAAAGAGGCCTTCACCCCCCATTCAAAGCCTAGCCCATACATCTCTCTCACACGCCTAAAGCACTCTCTTAAGCCTCCATTACACGCCCAAGCATCCCCCTGAAGCCTCCATTGCCGCACCTTCAAGATCCAATAGCCTCCATTGCCGCACCTTCCCTCCATCATCAACACCCTTCACGCCCAAGCCCTAAACTTAACCCTCCATTGCCGAGTTCCAGCCCCCATTCACAGCCCTAAAACACCCTCAAATAAACCTTATTCACAG
Source organism: Zanthoxylum bungeanum (assembly GCA_019454045.1). Lineage (NCBI taxonomy): Eukaryota > Viridiplantae > Streptophyta > Magnoliopsida > Sapindales > Rutaceae > Zanthoxylum > Zanthoxylum bungeanum. The sequence goes on along the minus strand of SKCR01019393.1, from coordinate 59,582 downwards.
CCCTGAATTCGCACTAAACACCCTCCAAACACAGCCCCATTCGCAGCCCCAAAACAGTCCATGAAAACACCCCACTGCACTTGTGAACTGCCGCAGTTCACCTTCTGTTCTGGTCAGTTTTTGTTGCGTCCTTAGCCCACAAAACAGTCCTAAAATCACCTAAACACCATCCCCAAAACCTCCATAAAGTTTCCCTAAAAAATCCTCACAAACGCACCTCCCTAAGCCTTCAAAATCACCCAAAACAATCCGCTAAACCATCAAGACAGTGACCTGAAACGTAGCAGCGAAACAGCAGCGAAACGAACTTGAAACAGCAGCCCGAACAGCAAAACAGCGAGGAAGACGTTGAGTGGTGAACTAAAAGAGTAGCGGATCATTCACCCTTCCAACGGACGTGTAACGCCCTTTCTAAGACGACAAAAGAGGTTAGACCTGAGGGCACCTTTCTACTTATCTTCTTTATTGTTGTTTTATTTATTTTGATATATAATTGCATGAGAGTCGTTTGAAGCATGATGTGATTGTTGGATGAGCGGGATATGTGTTCTCTTTTGTGGTATATCGGATGGAAACCCGGACGTAAATTCCATAGCCGATTCCGAATGGACGGTAGTATGGTCTGCACTCGGGATACAATGCCACGTACCACTTAAGATACACGTATCTCGTCTCATCCTAACTTGTATTTGAGCATGTTATAGACTTTAGATTATTTGTTTATTATTTAAAGCATGGTTTAATTTAGTTTGTTATTTATTTGTTAAAGCATGTTTAGGTTGTTCATTATGCATGTTCTTAGTTTATGATGCGTTTGGGTAATGATTTATGCATGTTGATTTAATGGTTCAATATGCTTGTTGTGTTACATTGCGTGGAATTATTTGGATGAAAGCATGTTAGATCTAAGTACCCTTGAGCATGAATGTTGAATAGATTCGGTTAGTTTATTGCACAAATTATATCATCACAAGTGACATAAGTAAGGGACCATTCCGAACCCAACGGTTTGAGGTCTTCCCTTGCGAGGGGTGAGTGCGGCCTTAAATCTTTGTCCCGGTTCACACCGGGTGGCGACTCCATGTTATTTTGTACTTCTCAACTAGGCCGCGAGCCTAGAACAGCGTCGCCCAGGTTCTGTTGTCTACAGTCTGGCGACTCCACTGGGGATATTTTGAATCGGCCCCGAAATCATGTCTTGTGATGTGTATAATTTGTGCATTAGTTGACCATTTCTATTGTGGGTTGAGGGAGTTAATCAAAGGCTTTGTTGAAGCTAGGTGATGGTTGGGTGTCTTCCTTCACTCACTACCCTTCGGGGAAAAGCTGTGAAGGCACCTAGATAAATCATCACTTGTAGCTCGTTGTGACAGACTAGTTTGGAGGACTCGTTGTTTATTCCTGACACCAAGCGATAAGAGCCTAAGGGGCTTGGGTACTTAAGAGAGCCTCGCTCCACCCTCCCTCTGGGGAATCTACAACGGGAAATCCATTCGACAGTTAGTCACACACCGTAACTCGTTGGCACGTACCGTAAGGTATAAAAAAGGTGCACTCACTTGGTCGCTTGAACCCTTGAGTGGGGAGTCCTAGTTGTGGGTAATCCTTCGTCAAACAAGAGCCTTTGTCCACACTCATGTAAACCCACATGTGAACCATAGTTGTATGACCTATAGGAGCCACCCTTTATGCTTTTGATAACCCCATGCATATTGTGTCTCATACATCACATGCATCTCATGCATACATGCATCATGTTAACCCTCGTGTCTTAAAAGTCATCATAGATATCCGTTGGGTTAGGGATAAAAGAAGACTTGTCAAGAAGAGTTTAGAAAACATAGATATCGGGGAAAAGGAAACTGACGAACAGAAAATCTTACGGCAATGATAGAAAGACTATGGTGGGCCCAAAAAAAAAAAGGAAAAAAAAAGAAAAAGAGAAAAAAAGGAAAAAAAATGAAAAGAGAGAAGAAAAGAAAAAAAAAAGAAAAAAAAAGAAGAAAAAGAAGAAAAAGAAAAATTGTTTGTTTTTAGTCTTTGATAGTTAGACATAAGTCCAATGATGAACTCGTTTGCTTTAGGATGAAATCTTAGAAACGATAAACCCTTAATGTGCTTTTATCTGATACTTTGAGTGATTGATCTATGTTAGACTCGTAAGCACTTCACTATAGGTTCTTAGCGGTGAAAACCTGAGTAGTTGGCAAGGTGACTAGTTGAAGAAATTGTAGGTCGGTGAATGACCGTTTGCTTAGAAGTCTATCTTGATTTGCTTATGTTATGATGTGTGGTATGGTTGAAAATGAAAGAAAAGTCTCTAAAGAAAAGAATTGAACCACTTATAACCAATAAGCGTGAAGCTACCCATGGGCGAGTATTAGGACCACCATGAGGAGAAATGCTACCTTAAAGGGTAGGTGTGTTGAAAAAAAAAGAAAAAAAAAGAAAAGAAAAGAAAAAAGAAGTTCAAAATGAAAAGAGAAAAGAAAGAGACAAGAGAAAAAGAGAAAGAAAACCATACCACATTGAGCACAGAAAAGCAACTGCAAGCATAATTGAGATATCTAGGTTGGTTTGACCCATCGATCCCGATTTTTGAAATGAAATCATTGAGTTAGCTTACCTAGGGATGAATCCGCAAAGGAACCTTTGCACACACACACTTTGAGTCTGGCTTAGATCATTTATTAAAAGACTTGGATTTGAGTTACGTTGAATGTTTTGAAGGTTCTCTGGTTTCAATACTGAGCATTCTTTGAGGGCAATAATATGTGTAACTATTGGGACTATTTCGTAGCATGTGATATAGTATGATATGGAAAGCCCCACCATGTGGTTCATCTTGACCAAGTACAAACAGCGGAGAGTAGAAAGGTAAACCAAGACTGGGGGCGACCAGTCTCCCACATCGCGAATAAGGGACATAACAAGATATTGAGTCATGAGACCAGAGAGAATACTGAGCAATCACCTGGAGAACTGACGGAAGACCTAACCCAGCAGAATAAGAAATTCATTCATGCATGCATGCATACACGTAACATATTTTGCATTCTTTTTTGTGTTTGTTTTGTTTTGTATTCACAGGTCTCAAAAGAAGAAAAAGAGAAAGCGGCAAAGACAAGCCCACCAGAAACAAAAACACATCATCAGCAGTTTTGGGAATGAATCCCAGGGTCGAGGCCCACCTTATCAGCAGTTTGGGGAATGAATCCCAGGGTCGATGCCCACATCGTCAGAGTTTCGGGAATGAATCCCAGGGGAATGAATCCCACATCGCTAGAGTTTTGGTGTGAATCCAGGGAATGAATCCAAGGGCCGAGGCCCACGTCTTCAGAATTTGGAATGAATCCAGGGAATGAACCCCAGGGCCGAGGCCCACGTCATCAGAATTTGGAATGAATCCAGGGAATGAATCCCAGGGTCGAACCCCACGTCATCAGAATTTGGAATGAATCCCAGGGCCGAACCCCACGTCGTCAGAATTTGGAATGAATCCAGGGAATGAATCCCAGGGCCGAGGCCCACGTCTTCAGCATTTGGAATGAATCCCAGGGCCGAGGCCCATGTCGTCAGAATTTGGAATGAATCCCATGGCCGAGGCCCACATCAGCATCAGTTTAGGCGAGGCCCACATCAGCATCAGTTTGGGGCGAGGCCCGTATTCGCATCAGTATCAGTCTTGCCGGCTATGGCACTCTGGGGGCGAGGCCCACATCTTTATCATTATCAGCCTTGTCGGGTATGGTATTCTGGGGGTGAGGCCCACATTACATCAGTATCAGTCCTGTCGGGTATGTCATTCTGGGGGCGAGGCCCACATTACAACAGTATCAGTCTTGCCGGGTATGGCATTCTGGGGGCGAGGCCCACATTACATCAGTATCAGCATTGCCGAGTATGGCATTCTGGGGGCGAGGCCCACATTACATCAGATCAGTTTCTGCCGGGTATGGCATTCTGGGGGCGAGGCCCACATTACATCAGATCAGTTTAGTCCGGGAATGGACACGCTGAGAATGACACGCCGAGAATGGTACGCCGGGATTGGCACTCCGAGAATGGAGATATAGTCCGGGAATGGACAGCTCAAGAATGGGCACGCCGAGAATGGCACGCTAGGAATGGCACTCCGAGAATGGAGTTATTGTCCAGGAATGGACACGCCGAAAATGGCACGCCGGGTATGGCACTCTGAGGGCGAGGCCCACATCATTATCAGCATCAGTTTTTCCGGGTATGGAGACATCAGTATCAGATCAGCCAGGTACGACACTCCGGGTATGGAGATATCAGATCAGTTTTGCCAGGTACGACACTCCGGACATGGAGATATCACAGCTGCGACACCCTAGGTACGGGGTTAGCATTCAGACATTTGTGGCTCTCTAGGTACGGAGGCGTCACTACGACACCCTAGGTACGGGGTTAGCACTCAGACATTTGTGTCTCTCTAGGTACGGAGACGTCACCGCGACACCCTAGGTACGAGGTTAGCACTCAGAAATTTGTGGCACTCTAGGTACGGAGGCGTCACTGCGACACCCTAGGTACGGGGTTAGCATTCAGACATTTTTGGCACTCTAGGTACGGAGGCGTCACTGCGACACCCTAGGTACGGGGTTAGCACTCAGACATTTGTGGCTCTCTAGGTATGGAGACGTCACCACGACACCCTAGGTACGGGGTTAGCACTCAGACATTTGTGGCACTCTAGGTACGGAGGCGTCACTGCGACACCCTAGGTACGGGGTTAGCACTCAGACATTTGTGGCTCTCTAGGTACGGAGACGTCACTGCGACACCCTAGGTACGGGGTTAGCATTCAGACCACAGCGACGCCCTAGGTACGAGGTTAGCACACCAGGTACGACATGTGGACTATTCAGACATTTGTGGCTCTCTAGGTACGGAGACGTCACCGCGACACCCTAGGTACGGGGTTAGCATTCAGACCACAGCGACGCCCTAGGTACGGGGTTAGCACGCCAGGTATGGCATGTGGACTATTCAGACATTTGTGGCACTCTAGGTACGGAGGCGTCACTACGACACCATAGGTATAGGGTTAGCATTCAGACCACAGCGATGCCCTAGGTACGGGGTTAGCACGCCAGGTACGGCATGTGGACTATTCAGACATTTGTGGCACTCTAGGTACGGAGGCGTCACTGCGACACCCTAGGTATGGGGTTAGCACTCAGACAACCAACATCATCACTGCGGCACTCTAGGTATGGAGACGCAACCGCGACGCCCTAGGTACGGGGTTAGCATTATCAACTCAGTACAGCAGGCAGACCAGGTGACAGCTGGCGAGCCAGGTAAGTAAAAATGCATTGCACGTACTTTGATAGGATTGTCATTGTCCCACACTGCACAAGTCCCAACAAAGTGGTGGCGACTGTAGGCATTGCATTTTTACACATTAGCCCAATGATGAGTCTCGTATGGAGGCAACTACTTCTTTAGTCATGAAAGTCGCGGGAAACGGACGTTGGAAGGGTAAAGTTGGAAAATAGAATTTTTGATGGATTTAATCTCGTTGTTTTCGCTTCGGTTGCTTGTTATACCTCCGTTTCTAAGCTCACCTTAGGCCCAAAACTCCCATAGACCACATACCTAACCCAAACCAAGCCCAAATACCCAAGTCAACCCAAGTCAAACCAAGTCAAACCAAACCTATGCCCATTGGCCATGATTCACGCCCAAAGCCCCTTTATTTAGGTATATGCATATTTATCACATGTTTAAATCTTGTAAATCCTTACCTAAATAAAAGAAATCAAATCAAATCCCTACCAAATCAAATCCAATCCCAAATCCTAATTAGAAGATGCATTCCTTATTAGAAATCAATTAGGAGATTCCTTCCTAATCTAATTAGGAAAGTCTTTTCTCTTTGCCTATAAAAAGAGGCCTTCACCCCCCATTCAAAGCCTAGCCCATACATCTCTCTCACACGCCTAAATCACTCTCTTAAGCCTCCATTACACGCCCAAGCATCCCCCTGAAGCCTCCATTGCCGCACCTTCAAGATCCAATAGCCTCCATTGCCGCACCTTCCCTCCATCATCAACAGCCTTCACGCCCAAGCCCTAAACTTAACCCTCCATTGCCGAGTTCCAGCCCCTATTCACAGCCCTAAAACACCCTCAAATAAACCTTATTCACAGCCCTAAAGTCGCACTAAACACCCTCCAAACACAGCCCCATTCGCAGCACCAAAACAGTCCCTGAAAACACCCCACTGCACCTGTGAACTGCCGCAGTTCACCTTCTGTTCTGGTCAGTTTTTGTTGCGTCCTTAGCCCACAAAACAGTCCTAAAATCACCTAAACACCATCCCCAAAACCTCCATAAAGTTTCCCTAAAAAATCCTCACAAACGCACCTCCCTAAGCCTTCAAAATCACCCAAAACAGTCCGCTAAACCATCAAGACAGTGGCCTGAAACGTAGCAGCGAAACAGCAGCGAAACGGACTTGAAACAGCAGCCCGAACAGCAAAACAGCGAGGAAAGACGTTGAGTTGGTGAACTAAAAGAGTAGCGGATCATTCACCCTTCCAACGGACGTGTAACGCCCTTTCTTAGACGACAAAAGAGGTTAGACCTGAGGGCACCTTTCTACTTATCTTCTTTATTGTTGTTTTATTTTTTTGATATATAATTGCATGAGAGTCGTTTGAAGCATGATGTGATTGTTGGATGAGCGGGATATGTGTTCTCTTTTGTGGTATATCGGATGGAAACCCGGACGTAAATTCCATAGCCGATTCCGAATGGACGGTAGTATGGTCTGCACTCGGGATACAATGCCACGTACCACTTAAGATACATGTATCTCGTCTCATCCTAACTTGTATTTGAGCATGTTATAGACTTTAGATTATTTGTTTATTATTTAAAGCATGGTTTAATTTAGTTTGTTATTTATTTGTTAAAGCATGTTTAGGTTGTTCATTATGCATGTTCTTAGTTTATGATGCGTTTGGGTAATGATTTATGCATGTTGATTTAATGGTTCAATATGCTTGTTGTGTTACATTGCGTGGAATTATTTGGATGAAAGCATGTTAGATCTAAGTACCCTTGAGCATGAATGTTGAATAGATTCGGTTAGTTTATTGCACAAATTATATCATCACAAGTGACATAAGTAAGGGACCCTTCCGAACCCAACGGTTTGAGGTCTTCCCTTGCGAGGGGTGAGTGCGGCCTTAAATCTTTGTCCCGGTTCACACCGGGTGGCGACTCCATGTTATTTTGTACTTCCCAACTAGGCCGCGAGCCTAGAACAGCGTCGCCCAGGTTCTGTTGTCTACAAAGACAAAAAAGAAAGAAAATCATACCACATTAAGCACGGAAAAGCAACTGCAGGCATAATTGAGACATCTAGGTTGGTTTGACCCATCGACCACAATTTTTGAAACAAAATCATTGAGTTAGCTTACCTGGGGATGAATCCGCAAAGGAACCTTTGCACACACACACACTTTGAGTGTGTCTTAGATCATTTATTCAAAGACTTGGATTTGAGTTACATTGGGTGTTTTGAAAGTTCTCTAGTTTCATTACTGAGCATTCTTTGAGGACGACGATATGTATAACTATTGGGACTATTTTGTAGCATGTAATATAATATGATGATATGGAAGGCCCCATCATATGGTTCATCTTGACCAAGTACAAACAACTGACAACAGAAAGCTAAACCAAGACTGGGGGTGACCAGTCTACCACATCGTGAATCCAGGACATAACAAGATATTGAGCCATGAGACCAGAGAGAAGACTGAGCAATCACCCGGAGAACGGGCGGAAGACCTAACCCAACGCAATAGGAAATTCATTCATGCATCCATGCATACACGTAACATATTTTGCATTCTTTTTTGTGTTTGTTTTGTTTTATATTCACAGGTTTCAAAGAAGGAAAAGAGAAAGCGGCAAAGACAAGCCAACCAGAATCAGCAACATATAAGTAGTAGTTTTGGGGTTGAGGCCCATATAAGTTTCAGTTTTGGGGATGAGTCCCAGGGTCAAGGCCCACATCGTCAGAGTGTTGGAATGAATCCCAGAGTCGAGGCCCATATCAGCAGAGTTTTGGAATGAATCCGAGAATGAATCCCAGGGTCGAGGCCCACATCGTCAGAGTGTTGGAATGAATCCAGGAATGAATCCCAGGGTCGAGGCCTTCATTATTATCAGTTTCAGGAATGAATCTCAAGGGGCGAAGCCCGTATTATCAGTAGTTTTCGAGAATAAATCCCACAGGGTCGAGGCCCACATTATCACTAGTTTTAGGAATTAATCCCAAGGGGCGAGGCCCGTATTATCATCAGTTTTCGAGAATGAATCCCACAGGGTTGAGGCCCACGTCAGTTCAGTTTTGGGGATGAGTCTCAAGGTCGAGGCCCACATCAGTATCAGTCTTAGGGTGAGGCCTATCTTAGTTTGGGGCGAGGCCCACATTATTATCAGTTTGGGGTGAGACCCACATCAGTGTCAGTCTGGGGGCGAGGCCCACATCAGCATCAGTTTGGGCGAGGCCCATATTAGTTTCAGCTTGGGTCGAGGCCCACATTAGTATCAGTTTGAGGATGGAGCATGGGTCGAGGCCCACATCAGTATCAGCTTGAGGATGAGTCCCAGGGTTGAGGCCCACGTCAGTATCAATTTTAGGGATGAGTCCCAGGGCGAGGCTCACATCAGTATAAGCATGGGGACGAGGCCCATATCAGTATCAGTTGGGGCCGAGGCCCATACATCAGTGTCAGTTTTGGGGATGCGTCCCAAGGTCGAGGCCCACATCAGTATCAGTTTTCGGGATGAGTCCCAGGGTTGAGGCCCATACATCATCAGAAAGCCGGGAATGGCACTCCGAGAATGGAGCAAGGTTCGGGAATGAACAAGCCGAGAATGGCACTCCGAGAATGGAGCACAGTTCGGGAATGAACAAGCCGGGAATGGCACTCCAAGAATGGAGCACAGTTCGAGAATGGCACGTCGGGAATGGTACTCTGAGAATGGATATATAGTCCGGGAATGGACACGCCGAGAATGGCACGCCGGGAATGGCACTCCGAGAATGGAGATATAGTCCGGGAATGGACACGCCGAGAATGGCACGCCGGGAATGGCACTCCGAGAATGGAGATACGGTTTGGGAATAGACCATATCACATCAACGGTTCAGGAATGGACCACATCACATCAACGGTTTGGGAATGGACCACATCACATCAACGGTTCGGGAATAGACCACATAACATCAACGGTTCGGGAATTGACCACATAACATCAACCGTTCGGGAATGGACCACATCACATCAATGGTTCGGGAATGGACCACATCATATCAATGGTTCGGGAATGGACCACATCACATCAATGGTTCGGGAATGGACCACATCACATCAATGGTTCAGGAATGAACCAGGGGTCGAAGCACCTCACCATCATATCAACTCAACACAACAGGCGGACTATGTGACAGCTGGCGAGCCAGGTAAGTAAAAATGCATTGCACGTACTTTGATAGGAATTGTCATTGTCACACAGTCCCATCAAAGTGGGGGCGACTGTAGGCATTGCATTTTTGCATATTAGCCCAATGACGAGTCTCGTATGGAGGCACTATCTATTTAGTTGTGAAAGTCGTGGGAAACGGACGTTGGAAGGGTAAAGTTGGAAAATGAAATTTTTGTTGGATTTTATATAGTTGTTTAGCTTCGGTTGTTTGTTGGACTTCCGTTTCAAAGCTTATCTTAGGCCCAAAACCCCGTAAACCACTTACCAAACCCAAAATACCCAAGCCAACCCATGAACCAAAACCCACGCCCAAATGAGCCTTATTCACGCCCATATTGTCATTAATTAGGTAAATACACATTAAACATATGCTTAAATCTATTCAAATCCATTTCTAATTAGAAGAAATCTCATAGATCCCTTTCCTAATCAAAATTCAATCAAAATCCTAAATTAGGAGATCTATTCCTTATGAGATACCAATTAGAATAAATGTCACAAACAATAGAAATCATATTCCTATTCGAATAAGGAAAGTCTCCTCTCCCTTGCCTATAAAAAAGAATCATTCACCACCCTTCTTGACCCTAACACATTCACACAAGAGACACACATACCTCCGAATCATGCCTAAGACACTCATTCAAGCTCCCCCTTGTGCATCCAAAGCCTTCTCCAAAGCCCCATTGCCGTGAACCATAGATCCCCCTCCTTCACCATCTTTCATATTCACGCCTAAATCCTTACAAATTGCCTCATTGCCGCATCTTTAACCTACTGCACTACCCCTAAATCACGCCCAAACCAACCTTAAAACAGCCTCAAACACTGCCCCAAAGTGCCGCAAAACAGCCCCACACACAGCCCCTCAATTCACGCCCAAACCAAGCCTAAAACACTCACTGCACTGCACCAAACTACCGCACATTATAGCCCTTGACCTGATCAGTTTTGCCGCAACTTTAGCCCTCCAAATAGTCCAGAAAACACCTAAACACTGCACCAAAAAACTGCACAAAGTCCCCCTTAAAACCCCTTAAAATCGCAAGCCAATTAGCCTTCAAAATCACCCAAAACAGTCCCCTAAACGACCAACATAGTGACCTGAAACGCAGTGACGAAACATCAACAAAATGGAGTGAAAAAAGCAGTCCAAACAGTGAAACAGCGAGGAAAAACATTGGATTAGTGAACCAGAAAAGTTGTGGAATATCAACCCTTCTGACGGCCGTGTAACGCGCTTTCGAGAGACGACAAAAAAGGTTAGACCTGAGGGTACCTTTTTATTTATCATCTTTCGTTTATTTTATTTTGTTTTGAAATATTTTCGCATGAGAGTCATTTGAGGCATGATGTGATTGTGGGATGAGCGGGATATGTGTTCCCTTTTTGTGGTGTATAGAATGGAAACCCGGATGTAAATTCTGTAGCCGATTCCGAATGGACGGTATTGCGGTCTGCACTCGGGAGACAACGCCACATACCACTTAAGAGACACATATTTCGTCTCATCCAAATTTGTGTTTGAGCATGTTATAGTTCGTAGGTTGTTTATTCATTGTTTAAAGCATGATTTAGTTTAGCTTAGTTTATTATTTAATTCTCATAGCATGATTATGTTATTTAGGCATGTTGTTTCTTTATTCTTTATGCATGATGTTTTGTTTTGTTCATAATAGTTATTTGTTTATTTCGGTTTAATGGCTCTATATGCTCAATGTGTGATATTGTGTGTTTGCCGTTTAAAGACTTACTTTCAAGCATGCAAACTTAGATTATGACTTATTTAGCAAATGCATATTAGATCTAAGTACCCTTGAGCATGATTAGTGAATAGACTCGGTTGATTTATTGCAAAAATTATATCATCACAAGTGACATAAGTAAGAGACCATTCTGAACCCAACAGTTTGAGGTCTTCCCTTGCGAGGGGTGAGTGTGGCCTTAAACTATTTTCCCGGTTCACACCGGGTGGTGACTCCTTTATTCTCCGATTTAGTCCCCCGCGGGCTACTCCGTACTCCCAACTAGGCAGCGAGCCTAGAACAGCGTCACCGATTTCTGTGTCCTACAATTGGTTATAGGCCAAGTGGGAGATTGTTGGACAATTATGACCCATAGCATCATTATTTGTACAGGAACATGGTGTTGTTGTACAAATTAACTATGTGACAAAGGGAATTGCTCTTTTATCATTTGTAATTGGATTACCGGGATATATAAATGATAAAAGTCCTTATGATTAGTTTCGGATTGAGATGATATGAGACAGTATCAATCCACGAAGGTTTAATCATTAAATAATCCCTAGTCGTAGTATTATCGAGATTGGACATCGATAATGCAGAATAGACTAGTATTACACTTGTGCGTGTTATGGGAGCATAACTGCATAGTTCTCATATATTTAAGTATTGGATACTTATGCAAGTGTGATATGAGGTTATGTTTACCGATGGTACGGAAACAGCTTCGCTGTGGATAGACCCCTCGGAATTCCATTGGTAGTATGACTATGTTGTTGGAGTTTCTATAGGTCCCAAGATCAAAACTCAAGCATGAATCACAAGCGAATACAACGACGGAAGTGCGGAATACTTACATCGAGCGGTTGAGAGACGATTTGGCAACAAAAACGAACTGAAATTCTGCTCACTGTTGGGCGTGAACTGCTGTGACAGTGGCTGAAATGAGCTACTGTTTTTGGCCATTTTGAACATCAAAAACGAGCTTCAAGCTTCATCAAAACGTTCCCGGCTCATGGGCGAACCTCCCAACCACCTTCGCAAGACTCGTAGTGTGCTAGCACTTGCGGTTATCACCATGAAAAATGCAACTCTTGGCTTCCCTATTCACGCCATTTCTGGTTCAAAACCAGTGAAGAAAAATGGTCTTGGGCGTGAGAAGAAGAGAAAGAAAATGGAGAGATAGAAATGTGTTTGCATGTTACCGAAAAGTGTAAAGCCTTTTTTATTATATATTTTCCAAAATAATAATCAATTTCCATTTAATTTCATCTAATAAATTAAATGAATTTTGGAGCCAAAAACCAAAAGTTTTCCCTCCACTAGCTTTCACTATTCCCATCAACTTTAAGTCATATCAACTTTAATAAAGTGACATGTCTTTTAATCAATCAATCACATCACTCAAAGTGACATTTTTTTTTGACGCTTGATGTGACGAATGATTTGATGCTTGATGCGACTTGCGATGCCGCACTTGAATTCGAAATACGAATGCGCTCGCAATCACACTCGGGCTCGGGTTCGTTAATTCCAAATTAATGATTTTTCCGTCGCGTCGTAATTAAATGATTACGCCTAGCGAATTCACTATTCACGTCGCTAACGAATTAATTCTAAATTAATTGGTTCACCCGAATTAAAATCTAATTTTAATTCCGCGTCAAAATCTAATTTCGTTTAATATATCGAATATATTAATTTAATCGATTAATTCCAAATTAATCGTTATCTCTCTCTAGACGATATTTTATCCTAGATAAAATATCTCCGTTATTAATCCTAGATTAATTTTCTCTCTCTTCTATATAATCCCAGATTATACAAGAGTGCGAGTTGTGCGTCATCGGTGGATTATCGGGAAGCGACCCATGAGATCCCCGGATATATTGGCAGTAAATACGGTCATCGGAGTATCCGAATCACGTACGTACCAAGTACTACGTTTTACCGATTTACGAGACAAGGTCGACTCCTAGCAAAGCACCAAGTCTTCCAATTCTCCGGACATATCCATTTAAGAATATTAAGATCTGTATCAAGCGTAGTATACGATTGTATTGTGCATATCGGCCCAGTATCAGATAGTCACGTGCTAGGCCTAGGGCTGGATAAGTGTCTGCCTCGTACGAAGCACATGTCGGATGTCTGGTAACTAGTCTCTATAATCGGATATACATGACCGTGTCATAATATCCCGATGGCGCGTAGCACTTAAGAGCACTAATATCGTATCATGTGTGACATCATCTCCACTATGACTGGAGTGATACTTCCGTCTTGACATCACATCCAATACACTACGACTCTCTGATAAACCCAGAAGTGGTGTACGCAGAACCGGTTAAAGCCTGTACCACCAAGACCAAAGTCTATCGATTATCGTAAGTATTAGCGCGTGTAAGTCTCAGGTTAAGACTATACACACTACCTTGATTTTGGCCTCCCATAGACACATAGTCATAATACCAATGGGATTCCGAAGGGTCTATCTAGAGCGAAGCTGTTTCCCGTACCATCGGTGAAACACGACCTCCTATCGCACTTGCATAAGTCTCTAACACTTATATATATGAGAACTATGCCGTTGTGCCCTCACAACGTGCACAAGTGCAATACTAGCCTATTCCGCATTATCGATGTCCAGTCTCGATAATACTCCGGCTAGGGATATTTAATGATTAATCCTTCGGGGACTGATACTGTCTCATATCATTCTCAGTCCAGGAACTAATCATAGGGACCTCTCTTCATTTATATATATCTATGGTGATCTAATCACAAATGATGAGAGTGCAATTTCCTTGTCACATAGTTAATTTGCTACAACAACACCAATGATCTGTGCAAATAGTGACGCTATGGGTCATTTTGTCCAACAATCTCCCACTTGGCACATAGCCAGTCACTCAAGTGTCCCACACCCGAACTATGTACGGTTCGCTCAAATTGCTGGGGGGAAAGGTTTTCGTCAGCGGATTTGCTTGATTATCGTCTAGCGCGATTTACACGATCATCACATCGCCATGATGTATGATCCGAACGAATCAGATGAATATCGAAGTATATATCTGGATCGTCGATGAGACCTTTAATTCCTTAGCCTGTGCTGACGCCTAGCTCAGCCGCTAACAGAACTATATCTAATCTAATTAGATTTATTTTCGACCCAAATGGCTTCTATTGGTGCCTCAGCTGCAGCAATAATCCGCATTTGTTGTTTATTCGACAACAGTTATCTTGCTCGGAAGATTTCCAGCTCACTGTCCCGTTATTAAAACTTTATAGCACCGCAGTATTTAACTGTTTGGAAACTTACAGCAGTGATCCCAGTCACTTCAAGTTCTCCTTCTCCATAGATTAAGATAACATCTTTAGTTCTCTAAGATACTAACAGATGTTCTTAATTTCAATCCAGTGACTATCACTTGGATTGACCTGATCGTGACTCCATATGCTCGAAGAGTATGAGACACCCTATCAAGTACATTTTAAATGTACAATTTCCAGAGAGTGTTAACAACTCCAAATCTATCCCAGTAGATCTTTATTCCTTGAATAAGGGTTGTTACTCCCCAGAATTCTACGGAGAATTTCTATTGAAAGAATATCTATGAAAGCCAAGCTTTCACCAATTGTTTTATGGGAATTTCACTGTAAGTGCACTCCCACTAACCTCCATATATATATACAAGAATTACTTCGTTTTGAGTGAAATCATAAACCATTATGATTATTTCAAAACGTCAGTTCCAAGAACCTTATGCTTGCTTCAATCCAAACATGGATCGAATAACCCGCAAACCTTGTTTGTCGGTTATACAAAATCGTCAGGATGTTGTAAGCATCCTCCAAGAGGTTTCCTTTTCAGGAAAGCGATTTTGATCTGTAACTGACACATTTCATAAATGAAATATGCAGTTATCAACAAGCATCTTCAAAATGGAATTACCATGGCAACAGGTAAAAGGATGAATCGTTATTAACACAATGTTGATAACGATACCTTTCCGTTATAAGCCTAGCTTTGTACGTTGGTATGTTGCCTTCCATGTATGTCTTCCTTGAAGACGTTTAATGTACCAATAGGCACAATGCCTTGTGGTAGAACAACCAGTATCCAAAATAGTTGTTATACATGGAATCCATTTTGGACTCATGGCACTTTGCCATGAAAGGGAGTTGATACCTTGTATCATTTCCTCGTAGGTAGTCGGTTGGTATTCCTCAATAAGATTTACATCTTTATGAGGTTAGATCAGAAACCCATACCCTAGGTTGTTTTTTGACTCTATTCGATCTACCCAGTTCTTGTGTATTCGAAGATTAATGGTACAGATTCATCATTGATGAACTGTTTATGTTCCATTAAGGACTTCGTGCCATGAATAGTATTACTCCGATTTTCATCGTGTATCACTATCCTCCCACTGACCACTGCATATCGGTATTCCTCTCAGGAAAACCGCATGGTGAGCAACAATCATATTGTTCTCATGTGAGATTTATAAGTACTATACTTAAGGTTTCCCTTAGGATAACCTATATTGACACTAATCCAATTTGGGTTTTTAGTTTGGTATCATCCAAACGTTATGCCTGGCATACCCAAATTATTAGGAGTAAGAAACCCCGTTTCTTTCCTGTTCATATCCTATATGATATCTGTCAAACAGATTTATATGGAACCTTATTCTAAATAAGTTTTGCACTGTTAATACATATCTTGTTTGAAGGAAATGATAGCTCAGAGCGACTCGTGATAAACCTTATCTTGTCCAACAAAATTCAGTTTTTAGTTCGGACACACCGTCAAACTGACGTGTCTCGGGAGGAGTCCTCATCTGAAAGAATATCGTACTCTTTCATGTACGTATGAAACTTTCTGCTTAAGTATTTTCCATTACGGTCTTACCGTGGCGGAATAATACTATAGCCGATCTGTTTATCTACTTCGTGTCGAAACTTCAAAAGTTTTCGATTGTGTTCTTCAAAAGAAACCATAACCATAACGTGATGCCACATCCGTTAAGGTCACGAAATATTCATGTTCACATCTAGCCTAGCTAGATATGGGCCCACTTATTTCACATGAATAGGGCTAACAGATCGGTGGCTTTCACACTATTACCAAGTAAATAGTGTTTTAGGGTGTTTTACCTAATAAACTAGATTCGCATACCTTATTTGAATAGTCAAATCAGTCCTAGTACCCACTCTTCAAAAGTGTGGATATACGAGTCTCGTTAAATTGCGTCCTAGACAACAATGCCACAAATAAGTCTCTATTGATCAAATCAATAGGAGCTATTTATTTGTCATTTTATATGTTTGAGATCTTATTTATATTCAAAATATAAATTCTGTTATTTATATTTAATGTATTTATCTCAGTATCATCTTTATATAATAAAACACTTAGTGTTCTATAATATAAAGGTTTTTATCCGTAACGGATTAAACACTGATATAGAGATAATGTCTCTAGTCAAACTAGTTACATCATAACAGTTCCTAATTTAAGTACATACCCGAAGGGTAGTTCCTAAACTTAGGTATCTAAGGTCGAATTAGCGACTTTCGTCCCGTTTCCGATTCGCAGAGCAATCTCAGCTTGAAGTCAGTATCCTGCTCAAAGCAGATTCTGAACATCAATACATATATTTTATGTACCACACTAAGTATTTAAAATCTAATTTCAATACTAGTAGTGAACATAACTTTGACAAACATTTTTAAAGTTAGAGCCTCGCCCTTTCTTTAATTCCTTCGTGTCTTCCATATCCAAATGGTAGTCACTTTGGTATATGTCAATTATCCTTTTCAATATTTAAGGAACCTTAGGCCAAGCCTTGGGTTTTTAGAATATTGAAACGATGTGCACCTCGTGCTACATCCCCCATTGCAAACTTTGACTTTATCTCCTCTAGAATAGTCAATTAATTCTCCAAGAATTATAAATTGCAATTTTAATACTTCCTAAATCTAAAATTAGATTTATGACAAGTATATTAAATTAAGCATTAAAGTCATCATCACATAAATCTTCCAAAGATTTTATGCTCTACTTATTTTGCTTAATTTTGGGCGTAAGGTATAATAAGTTATTTTATCAAATAAAGTAACCTATTATTTATTCCCAATTTGAAAATTAAATCATTTAAAATATTTTAATCCCAGATTATATTTTAAATATCCAACTTTTCAATTTCTTATCTTGATTACAATAGTCCAACTATTTAATCAACGATTAGTGGTACTATATATATTATAATGATTATAATAGTCCAACTATATAATCAAATATAATCCAAATTAATTAACCTCAATTACATTGATTACTATAATCCAATTATAAAATCAACTGTAAACTGAAATTAATTAATTCAAATATATTGATTAATATAATCCAATTATATATAATCAAGTATAATACAGTCCAACTGTTTATTAAAACAACAATTTAAATATTAGTCCAACTAACATTTAATATTACGACGAAATAATTTGAATGAGCGCGTATGGCTAGTAATTGAACGAATATTGCAAATTCAATTCTTGCCTCCCACTATTTTTCGTCGAGCCTCTAACCCTCTGTCGAGTACTCGGGAAACCGTGTTTCCTAGTGGGTTAGGATCCCGTCAAATATCACACAATCTTGACTTTGGCCAACAAATTGTATGATAATTAACTAGGTAGATCTCGAAGATCAATTGGATCTCATCCAACTCCTAGATCCAGTAGGTGGACATCCAAGTCCCAAACATATATCTAATATATGCCTATATATCGAATATATACCCTAACCTTTTTCCTCTGAATCAACTAGGCCTTGGCTTTGGCACAACAAACCTAGTGATCCCAGTCAAGCGCGGACCCATTGACATGGAAGCTTCGTAATCAATGTCAATGGACAAGAAGTGGTCTTGACTTTGGCCAACAAACCACAACTTGGACACGACACCGATATGGAACAAAGCCTCGTGATTAAAACACATCTTTGATGGACAAGGGCTTGACTTTGGCCAACAACCCCTGCCAATCTCGGATCTTGAGTAAGAATCACTCAATGGAAGGAAAATAAACGCTTGATATTTAACGAGGGTTTTTCGCGTGCAAATTGGCTACCAATTTAGTTATCTTTGTTAAGGTCTCATCATCATACACCCTTAAACATGCATTCTAAATACAAATAATAGCTAGTATGAAAATAAATAATAATGATATGCGGATGGATACTTTACATTGATCCTAGATCAAATCTCTCCCTTTCTCACTCAAGCTAGCACTTGTACTACTTCTACCCGTTACACTACACTTCTAAAGAAACCTCATTTACATTGAGGGGAATAGATGAGAAGAGAATACAAAGAGAATAGAGGTGATAAGGCTGGACTCGCAGGTCCAATTTAATAAATCGAATTTATTACAACAATTTCTAAAATTGCCCCACCCATCTAATATCCATCCGATATACATTATTCATGCATCACAACCATGTATTCACTCATATAAGCATGCTATCAATCAATCTAATCAAATTAATTAATCTGATAATTATGTGATCATCCAATGTTCAAACAACGATTTGATTTTGTTCGAGTCAAACTCGTTTTTGCGAATAAGTACTTAAAGTACGAATTCCCGAATTAAATTAAACTACACAATTAAATCCAATTCAATTTGTATTTAATTCTAATTGACTATTTAATTCCAAATTAAATAACACACTTTAATAATAAACCCTTTTCGACTTAAATTCCAAATTTAATCGCTACGGGTCTCAAAGCCCGATTAATATCCAATATTAATTTAATTAAAGTCTAATGGGCTTTTAATTATTTTCTTAAGGCGTGGTCTTTTGGTCAACTCGGGTCAAACCCGCAACCAAAGTCCAATCCGGGATTTACCCCATAAGCCTTTAATTAATTTTGGCCCATTAGGCCCAATTAAACTTAAAGGTCCATTATGTTGCATTTGGGCTTTATGGATGCGGTTTTGGGCCCAATTGGATCCAACCAATTTTGCCTAAAACAAACTTTGTACAACAAAGCCCAATAACAACAATTCAAGCTCAATTTCCAAATTAGCCCAATTAATTAAATTACACAAATCCAATTTCGCAATTTAATTACCTAAAGTGTATATCATGATTAATCACCCAATTAACATTTCTAAAACATCAATTCATACAATTAATCATGCTCATTTTCATCATCACATGTCCAACATATTTTGATTAAATCAAACCCATATACATGCTCTTTAAGTCTCGGCCAAGGAAGTGATTTTATGTCCGATTCGTTTCAATCCAATTAAACACACAATCGACATTAAATCAACACTTCTAATCGTTTCAAGTCATCCAATGATCAACGAAACAAAATTCCAAGACATTTAGGGCACTATACCTATTCGGCCAAGATACTCAAATTAGGGAAATTTGTTCCAAACAATTTTTAATCAAATTGATCCAACCAATCATCAATTAAAATACATTCAAGCATACTTATCATCCAATTTCATAATTGCATGCTTAAATCAATTTTACCCAATTTCAAGCTTTATGACATTCTTGGCAATTTGGGGATTTTACATCCGATTCGAATTCAATCCAATTGATTCTACAATCATATCAAATCATCATCCCAAATGATTTCCAACACACCCAATTGTCAAAAATCAAAAAAATCCCAAGACAATTTAATCATCAATTTTCGGCCAAGGTGGAATTTTGGGGGAAAAAAAGATCCAATCCATTTTTCTTGAAATTGACCATGTCAATCTTCAATTCAAACACAATTAAGCATACAAATCCATCCATTTAATTTTTATGCTCAAATTCAAGTTTGCCCAAATTTTAGCCCTAACATTCGCAAGACTCGTAGTGTGCTAGCACTTGCGGTTATCACCATGAAAAATGCACCTCTTGGCTTCCCTATTCACGCCATTTTTGGTTCAAAACCAGTGAAGAAAAATGGTCTTGGGCTGTGAGAAGAAGAGAAAGAAAATGGAGAGATAGAAATGTGTTTGCATGTTACCGAAAAGTGTAAAGCCTTTTTGATTATATATTTTCCAAAATAATAATCAATTTCCATTTAATTTCATCTAATAAATTAAATGAATTTTGGAGCCAAAAACCAAAGTTTTTCCCTCCACTAGCTTTCACTATTCCCATCAACTTTAAGTCATATCAACTTTAATAAAGTGACATGTCTTTTAATCAATCAATCACATCAATCAATCACATCACTCAAAGTGACATTTTTTTTGACGCTTGATGTGACGAATGATTTGATGCTTGATGCGACTTGCGATGCCGCACTCGAATTCGAAATACGAATGCGCTCGCAATCACACTCGGGCTCGGGTTCGTTAATTCCAAATTAACGATTTTTCCGTCGCGTCGTAATTAAATGATTACGCCTAGCGAATTCACTATTCACGTCGCTAACGAATTAATTCTAAATTAATTGGTTCACCCGAATTAAAATCTAATTTTAATTCCGCGTCAAAATCTAATTTCGTTTAATATATCGAATATATTAATTTAATCGATTAATTCCAAATTAATCGTTATCTCTCTCTAGACGATATTTTATCCTAGAAAATATCTCCATTATTAATCCTAGATTAATTTTCTCTCTCTTCTATATAATCCCAGATTATACAAGAGTGCGAGTTGTGCGTCATCGGTGGATTATCGGGAAGCGACCCATGAGATCCCCGGATATATTGGCAGTAAATACGGTCATCGGAGTATCTGAATCACGTACGTACCAAGTACTACGTTTTACCGATTTACGAGACAAGGTCGACTCCTAGCAAAGCACCAAGTCTTCCAATTCTCCGGACATATCCATTTAAGAATATTAAGATCTGTATCAAGCGTAGTATACGATTGTATTGTGCATATCGGCCCAGTATCAGATAGTCACGTGCTAGGCCTAGGGCTGGATAAGTGTCTGCCCCGTACGAAGCACATGTCGGATGTCTGGTAACTAGTCTCTATAATCGGATATACATGACCTTGTCATAATATCCCGATGGCCGCGCAGCACTTAAGAGCACTAATACCGTATCCTGCGTGACATCATCTCCACTATGACTGGAGTGATACTTCCGTCTTGACATCACATCCAATACATTACGACTCTCTGATAAACCCAGAAGTGGTGTACGCAGAACCGGTTAAAGCCTGTACCACCAAGACCAAAGTCTATCAATTATCGTAAGTATTAGCGATGTAAGTCTCAGGTTAAGACTATACACACCTACCTTGATTTTGGCCTCCCATAGACACATAGTCATAATACCAATGGGATTCTGAAGGGTCTATCCAGAGCGAAGCTGTTTCCCGTACCATCGGTGAAACACGACCTCCTATTGCACTTGCATAAGTCTCTAACACTTATATATGTGAGAACTATGCCGTTGTGCCCTCACAACGTGCACAAGTGCAATACTAGCCTATTCCGCATTATCGATGTCCAGTCTCGATAATACTCCGGCTAGGGATATTTAATGATTAATCCTTCGGGGACTGATACTGTCTCATATCATTCTCAGTCCAGGAACTAATCATAGGGACCTCTCTTCATTTATAATATCTATGGTGATCTAATCACAAATGATGAGAGTGCAATTTCCTTGTCACATAGTTAATTTGCTACAACAACACAATGATCTGTGAAAATAGTGACGCTATGGGTCATTTTGTCCAACATATGTGTCTATGGAAGTCCGAATTAGGGTAGGTGTATTTGGTCTTAACTTGAGACTTGCATCGCTAATACTTGCGACAATCAATATACTTTGGTTTTGGTCATCCAGGGCTTCAACTGTTTCCGTGTACGCCTCTTCTGGGTATATTGAGAATCGTAGTGTATTGGGTGTGATGTCAAGATGGAAGTATCACTCCAGTCATAATGGAGATGATGATCACGTAGGATACGGAACTGGTACTCTTTTATGCTGCAGCTATCGGGATAATATGACAAGGTCATAGTTATCCGATTATAAAGACTAGTTACCAGAGATCCGATATGTGCTTCGTATGGGGCAGACGCAATTCCAGCCCCAAGCCTAGCATGTGACATCCGATACTGGATCGTAATACGCAATACTACGTATACTACACCTGATATAGATTATATATTCCTTTAAGAATATTTCTGGAGAATTGGGTAGACACGGTGCTTTGCTATAAGCCAACCATGTATTGTAAATCGGTAAAAATGTAGTACTGGGTACGTGTTCGGATAGTCCGACGACCGGATTTACTGCCAACATATCCAGGGATCTCATGGGTCACATCCCGAAGATTCACCAATGACGTATGACTCGAACATGATTAATATGGGATTAATTAGAAGAGAGAGAAAATTAATCTAGGATTAATTACGCAGAATTTTATCCCGGATAAAATTCATATTTAAAGAGAGAGAGCGATTAATTTGGAATTAATCGATAAAATAATATATTCGATATATTAAACGAAATTAGATTTCAACGCAGAATTAAAATTGGATTTTAATTCTGGCGAACGAGTTAATTTAGAATTAATTCGCCAGCGACGTGAATAGTAATTTTGCTAGGCATAATTATTTAATTAAATTTGATTTAATTACGTCGCAACGGAAAATTTGTTAATTCGGAATTAGCGAACCCGAGCCCGGGAGTGTTTGCGGGCCCACTCAAATTTTGAATCAAGTGGGGCCCACAAGTCACATCACGCGTCACATCATTAGTCATTCTTGTGATGGAAATCACATCAACTTTGAGTGATGTGATGCTTGTCACTTGTGAGTGATGTGAGTTGTTAAAAAGGCTTTAAAGCCTTGTACTATTTTTTGAAAAGAGAGATTTTGGTATTTGTTTTTTGAAATCAAAAACCAAACACACAACACACAATTTTCTTCTCCTCCCTCACGGCACATGGTGCCTTTTCTCTCAAATTTTCTCTCATTGCCGAGAGCAACAAGAAGCAAAGAAGAAGATTTTTTGCAAATCTTCAAGAGTGCTAGCACACCAAATGAGTCTTACAAAGGTGATAAGGAAACCCATTCATGAGCATGGAATCATTCACAAAGCTTGGAGCTTGAAGATCATCCATGAAGGAGCTTGGCCGAGAGTCTCATGAAGAAAAGCTTTGTGTTCATCGCATCCAAAAGCCGATCAAAGTGAGTATTTCCTCTACTTACTTCGTTGTATTCGCATTTTTCACCCATTTATTATATCTTGGTTTGAACAGAGAAACCCAAAAAACTGGGTATTTGCATCTGACCATCGGAAGAGGCTTTTGCATAATTCGTGTTCCAGGTTAATAAACCAATATATTGCACAAACGTGAAATAACCACTTCCTTTAAATCACTTTCGCGCTATTTTATTTACTTGTTTTAAGTTAAAGTCACCATCCAATCAAACAACCAATCTATCAGATACTCGTAAACATTTAACTTCATAAATTGATAACAAAGGTATTAAGTCCTCGTGGGATCAATACATTTTTACTACTTGAACGATATGTACGCTTGCGTTATACGTGTGTGATCACGCCGGTCAAGTTTTTGGCGCCGTTATCGGGGTCTTATTTATCTTTCACTATTAGTTTTGGGGTTGGAAACGTTACTTGCATATAATTTCATTTTACTTATTGTTTTTGTTTTCTTGTGTTTCAGGTTCTCAAACACTACATGAGATGAACCAGAAGCTTTGAAATTCACCCACTTGACCCAGAAATTGAAAGAACTATCACACAGTTGAGAAAGGAAATGCGAGAAGGCCAAGAAGCAATGATCAACATGGAACCTAAACCTTTGGAGGTTGCACCACCAATTCCTATTCGAGACAGAACTATTCTGGTGGTTGACGGCTTCATTTCCTGTATTGTACTTCCTCCCTTACTAGCAAATGCATGTAATAACAAAACATGCATTCAGGTAATACAACAGTCAATTCAGTTTGTGGGGAATGCAACTGAAGATCCTAATGCCCACATCAGCAACTTCCTGGAAGTTTGCGGCACTTTCAATTACAATCGAGCAGCTGAAGAAGCAATGAGAATGCGTGTTTTCCCATATTCCTTGAAAGATATAGCTAAGGCTTGGCTACATTCACTACCAGCAGGTTCCATCACAACTTGGAACACTCTAGCCACCAAATTCCTTGCAAAGTACTTTCCACCAGCTAGAACTGCAAAACTGAGGAATGACAACATATCATTTGTACAACATGACTCAGAATCTCTCTGCGAAGCTTGGAAAGATACAAGGATTTGCTCCGAAAATATCCTCACCATGAGATTGCAAAATGGCTACAAGTCCAAACCTTCTATAATGGACTTTTTGGACTAATGAGAACCACAATTGATGTTGCTGCTGGAGGAGCTTTAATGGAAAAATGAGAAGATCAGGTGTAGACAACAGAACCTGGGTGACGCTGTTCTAGGCTCGCGGCCTAGTTGGGAAGTATGAAATAACATGGAGTCGCCACCCGATGTGAACCGGGACAAAGATTTAAGGCCGCACTCACCCCTCGCAAGGGAAAACCTCAAACCGTTGGGTTCGGAATTGTCCCTTACTTATGTCACTTGTGATGATATAATTTGTGCAATAAACTAACTGAATCTATTCATCATTCATGCTCAAGGGTACTTAGATCTAACATACTTTCATCCAAATAATTCCACGCAATTTAACACAACGAGCATATTGAACCATTAAATCAACATGTATAAATCATTATCCTAACACATCATAAACTAATAATATGCATAAGGTACAACCTAAATATGCTTTAACAAATAAATAACAACTAAATTATACCATGCTTTAAATAATAAACGAATAACCTAAAGACTATAACTTGCTCAAATACAAATTTGGATGAGACGAGATATGTGTATCTTAAGTGGTACGTGGCATCGTATCCCGAGTGCAGACCATACTACCGTCCATTCGGAATCGGCTATGGAATTTATGTCCGGGTTTCCATCCGATATACCACAAAAGGGAACACATATCCCGCTCATCCAACAATCACATCATGCCTCAAACGACTCTCATGCAATTATATATCAAAATAAATAAACAAAAATAAAGAAGATAAGTAAAAAGGGTGCCCTCAGGTCTAACCTCTTTTGTCGTCTAAGAAAGGGCGTTACACGTCTGTTGGAAGGGAGATTGATCCGATGCTTTTCCGATTTGTCTACTCAATGTCTTTCCTCGCTGCTTTGATGCTCGGGCTGCTGTTTCAAGTCCGTTTCACTGCTGTTTCGCTGCTACGTTTCAGGTCACTGTCTTGGTGATTTAGTGGACTGTTTTGAGTGATTTTGAAGGCTAATGGAGCTGCGGTTTTGAGGTTTTTTAGGGAAACTTTATGGCGATTTTTAGGGGTTTTCTAGGTGATTTTAGGGCTGTTTTACTGGCTAAAGTCGCAGCCAAAACTGACCAGAACAGAAGGTGAAGATGCGGCAGTTCAAGGTGCAGTGGGGGCATTTTTTGGGGACTGTTTTGGGGCTGCGAATGGGGCTGTGTTTGGAGAGTGTTTAGTGCGACTTTAGGGATGTATTTGAGGCTTATTTTAAGGTGTTTTAGGGCTGTGATTGGTGGCTGGAACTCGGCAATGGAGGGCTGTGTTTCAGGCTTGGGCGTGAGAGGGGATTGGTGAAGAAGAGTAGATGCGGCAATGGAGGTGTCTCTTGGTTTGGTGTTGCGGCAATGGAGGCTTTAAGGAGGGCTTAGGGCGTGTGATGGAGGCTTCACAAAGTTCTTGGGCGTGCTTGAGAGAGGATATGTGCTGATTTGCGGCACTTTGGGACTGTGTTTGGGGTTGTTTTGGCGTGGATTAGGGGGCTGTGAAAGTGGGTGAAAGATGCGGCAATAGGGCTTTGCGATGGCTAGGGCGTGAACAAGGGCTTTGAGTGTGAAGGGTCGTGTGTCTAGGTTTGTGAACTGAGTGGTAGTGGCGTGAAGCAAGGGGTATGTGGCGTGGAGTGGCTGACTGTTTGTGGAGGGGGCTTTATGTGGGGGAGTTGAGAAGAGAATCTGTGTGGCGTGAATTGGCTATCTGCGCAGGGAAATTTGTATCGTGAAAGGGGTTGGCTGCTGTGAGGGAAATTTGTAGGCTGCATGAGTGGGCTGGCTGCGCATGTAAATTGGTATCGTCAAAGGGGTTGGCTGCTGTGAGGGAAATTTGTAGGCTGCGTGATTGGGTAATTGGTTACCGCCTGTGTGGGGTTTGGTTGTTGCGTGAGTGGGTAATTAGTGAAGGGTTTAGGTGCGGCAATTGAAACAGTTTATTTTTTTTGTTTTTGTGAGAATCAGCCAGCCAGGGTTTGAATGTGTGGAGAGGGGTTATTTTTATAGGCAAGGGGATGGATTTTACCTTGTTGGGGAAGGAATCAAATTTATGTATTAATTAGGAGATATTTTTAATTTAGTATGTGATAAGGAAATCTTTTAATTAGGGGAATTGATTGATTTGTTCTTTTTAGTTAAGGATATGATTTATTTAATTTAGGAAGGTGATTTAATTTAATTTAGAAATGTGTTTTTTTTAAATTAGGAATTTAATTTAATTTAATTTCAAGTTCAATTTAATTTGTGAGATGTGTTTTAAATGTTTTAATTATTTAATTTGTGAGATGTGATTTAATGGGTTTGGTGTGTTTTAAAATAGAGGTCCAACAAGCGAACCCGAAGCGAAACAAGCGAGTTAACTCTGACAAAATGTTAATTTCCAACTTTACCCTTCCAACGTCCGTTTCCCACGGTTTTCACAACTAAAAAGGTAGTGTCTCCATACGAGACTCATCATCGGGCTGATATGCAAAAATGCAATGCCTACATCAGGCTTGGGACTTGATTGAAGAAATGGCCAACAATAATTCTTTGTGGCCAACAGAATGGAGCATGATTCAACGAATCGTAGGAATCTATGAAGTTGGAGCCAACACAACAGTGAATGCCAAGCTGGATCAGATATGCAAATTCATGGAAACTCTTAGCTTGCAAAGCAATATTGGATCTACAAGTTGACCATATGGGGGGAGCACCAGAAAAAAACCAACATGATGAGATGTTGAATTATGTCAACAATTTCAACAGATAAGGGAACAATCCATATTCCAACACCTACAACCCAAGGTGGAGGAATCATCCCAATTTCACATGGAGAAATAATTCAAGGCAAAAGAACAATCCACCACCTGGATTCCAACCACAAAACAAAGGCTAGGAGTATGAGAAAGAACCAGATATAAAAGAATGGATTGCATAGATGTTCAAAAAGCAACAAGCAACATACGATGCTATGTTTCAAAGCTAATCAGCTTCTATTAAGGCACTAGAAAATCAAATAGGACAACTAGCCAATGCTCGGAGTTACAGACCGCCAGGTAATCTTCCTAGCAACACAGAACCATATCCAAGGAACCGAGGGAATGAGCAATGTCAAGCCATTACTTTGAAAAGCGGTACTGAAATCAAAAAAGATGTTGGAATCAAGGCATCCACTGAGGAAGTTCCAAAAGAAACAGAACCATAGATGAAGGAAAAAGAAGCAAAGGAAAATGATCGAGAAAGATTCATTCCACCTCCACCTTTTCCACAGCGTCTTCAGAAAAAAAAACTGAACAAGCAGTTTGCTCGATTCTTGGCGGTCTTCAAAAAGCTGCATATCAACATTCCATTTGCAGAAGCGTTGGAATAAATACCCAGCTATGTTAAATTCATGAAGACATTTTGTCATGAAAATAGAGATTGAGAGATTACGAGATAGTGAATGCAGCGCCATCATTCAGAGGAAACTTCCCCCAAAGTTGAAAGATCCTGGCAATTTCACCGTCCCATGCACCATTGGAGAACATTACATCGGTAAGCTTTGTGTGATTTAGGTGCTAGTGTTAATTTGATGGCTTTTTTGATTTACAGGAAACTGCAAATTGGAGAAGCAATGCCCACCTTAGTCTCTCTGCAACTTACTGATAGAACACTCGTATTTTGAGAGGTGTAGTTTAAGATGTGCTAGTCAAATTCGACAAGCTCATTCTCCCAGCAGATTTCATTATCCTTGACATGGAAGAAGAAAAAGATGTACATATCATCCTCGGGAGACCATTCTTGGCTACAGGTCGAACTGTTATTGATGTACAAAAAGAAGAGATTAACCATTAAAGTGTAGGACAAAGAAGTTACCTTCAATGTTTTCAAAGCCATGAAATTCCCGAGTGATGAAAATGAGGAGGAATGTTTCAGAATTGATGTTGTAGATAGTATCATCCAGGATACTGATGCAATACAACTTTCAACGGATAAACTTGAAGCTTGCATCACCAACATGACTGACAACGAGTTAGATGATGAAATTCTGAAATGTAGCAACTATCTTGACAGACCATTTTGCTTCATATCAACACTATAGGTGGAAAGTTTGGCATTACCAAAAAATAAGCGAATCAATCCATCGATTAAAGAACAACCGCAGCTAGAGCTAAAGCTACTTCCGAGCCATCTCAGGTATGCATTCTTAGGAAAATATTTTGATTTACCTGTGATTATTTATTCTTCGCTAACATTGGAGCAGGAAGAAAAGTTGTTGAGAGTGTTACGAGAACACAATTAAGCGATTGACTGGACTATAGCAGACATTCGAGGCATTAGTCCAACATTTTGCATGCACAAGATTCTGATGAATGATGAATACAAGGCCACAGTGGAGCATCAACGGAGACTAAATCCAATCATGAAGGAATTGTGAAGAATGAAATTATCAAATTGGTTTGGATGCCGGCATCATCTACCCCATCTCTGACAGCACGTGGGTGAGTCCTATGCAATGTGTGCCAAATAAATGAGGAATTACTATAGTCACAAATGAAAAGAACGAGTTGATTCCAACAAGAACGGTGACTGGATGGAGAGTATGCATGGACTACAGGAAACTCAATAAAGCAACAAGGAAAGATCATTTTCCTCTACCATTCATTGACCAGATGTTAGATAGACTAGAAAGACATGAATTTTATTATTTTCTGGACGGATACTCGGGGTACAATCAGATTTCCATCGCCCCATAAGATCATGAGAAAACTAATTTTACATGTTTGTATGGTACTTTTGCTTTACGTAGGATGCCATTTGGATTATGTAATGCTCCTGCTACATTTCAACATTTCATGATGGCCATCTTCTCAGACATGCTGGAACAAAGTATGGAGGTTTTCATGGATGATTTCTCTGTGTTTGGAGACTCTTTCGACCACTGCTTGCAAAATCTGGAAAAGGTGTTACAAAGGTGCGAAGATACCAACCTGGTACTCAACTGGGAGAAATGCCTTTTCATGGTGTAAGAAGGCATCGTCCTGGGACATCAAATCTCACAAAAAGTAATCGAGGTAGACAAAACAAAGATCGAGACAATTGAAAAACTACCTCCACCAACATCTGTCAAAGGGATTCATAGTTTTCTCGGACATGCAGCCTTTTACAGGAGATTTATCAAAGACTTCTCCAATATTGCTAAACCTATGTGCAATCTGCTGGAGAAAGATGTGTCTTTCAACTTCACCAAAGAATGCCACGAAGCTTTTGAGATCTTGAAACAAAAGTTGGTCTCTGCGCCCATCATAGTAGCACCAGATTGGACCCTTCCATTTGAGGTGATGTGCAATGCTAGTGATTTTGCTTTAGGTACGGTTTTGGGACAACGCAAAGCAAAAAATTTCCATACCATTTACTATGCCAGCAGAACTCTGAATGAAGCCCAACTCAACTACACAACCACTGAAAATGAGTTCCTTGCAATTGTGTTTGCTTTTGATAAATTCTGCTCCTATCTACTGGGTCCCGAAGTGGTGGTCTACACAGATCATTCAGCAATCAAATACCTGATCGCAAAGAAAGATGCCAAACCTAGATTGATTCATTGGGTGCTTCTGCTGTAAGAATTTGACGTGGAGATCAAAGACAGGAAATAGACAAAAACCAAGTGGCAGATCACTTATTAAGGCTCGAGAATGGAGAAACAGATGGCAATGAATTGTCAATCAAAGAAACTTTTCCAGATGAACAGTTGTTTCCTATGAAACAGCATAATGTCCCTTGGTATGCTGACTATGTAAACTACATAGTATCTGGAAAATGGCCGTTGGAATGGACACATCAGCAACGAAAGAAGTTATTCAAAGAAGTCAAGCACTATATCTAGGATGAGCCATACTTGTTCAAATGTTATGCTGATCAATTACTAAGACGTTGTGTTCCATAGGAGGAGGTCAATAGTGTTCCGCAGCATTGTCATTCATCACCATACGGTGGACACTTCAGCAGAGATAAAACTGCAGCTAAAGTCCTATAAGCAGGTTTGTTCTGGCCCATTTTATTTAAAAATGCTTACTTATTTGCTCTTCAATGTGACAGGTGTCAGAGAACGGGAAATATTTCGAGGAGAAATGAAAGACCTCTGCAAAATATTCTGGAAGTTGAGATATTTTATGTATGGGGGATTGATTTTATGGGACCTTTTGTTCCATCATTCAGAAACCTGTACATACTAGTTGCAGTAGACTATGTCTCCAAATGGGTTGAAGCAGTTGCACTGCCATCAATTGATTCAAAAGTGGTGATAAAATTCCCTAAAAAGAATATTTTCACTCGATTCGGAACACCTCGGGTGATTATCAATGATGGAGGCACACTATCCAAATACGAAGTTACTCATAAAGTTGCCACTGCTTACCATCCGCAGTCAAATGGACAAGTTGAAGTTTCAAATAGGGAGATCAAAAGAATCTTGGAGAGAACCGTTGGATCAACAAAGAAGGACTGGTCTACAAAACTGGATGATGCATTATGTGTTGGTTGTTGAGAGCCTTTAATGCATTTTTGGCTCTAAAATTTGGTTTGACTTTTTGAAAGCCATATACCAAACTTTGGTAACACTTTACGCATTACTTGTTTTTGGAAAACAAAATCAAACACAAGAAAATACTATTTCTCTCTCCCAAGCTCACATTGCCGTGAGTCATCTTCAAGAACAAGAAATTTGTTTTCTTTTCTTTACTTGCTAGCACACTTCAATAATCAATACAAGGTGATAGGGAAAACATCTCAAGAGCTTGGAATCCTTACAAAGCTTGGAGCTTGTTCATCATCAACAAATAACCTCATTGGCCGAGACTTCAAAAGATCAACAAGGGAGGAAATTTTGTCTTCAACACATCTCAAAATCCGTTCAATGTAAGTGTGTTTCCGCCTCACTTCTTTGAGTATTCATTCTTTTCATTGCTTAAATATGATATTGGGACTATAGTAGAAACCAACAATGGTATCATTGAGCCTAATTTGAGCATGAAAAATATTAGGGTTCATCGATTGAGGTTAAACTTCCGCGATTCCATTTTGATGGAATTGATCACTGAGAGTAATCGAATCTTGAGTGTCACTGAAATAGTTTTCAATACTCTTAGGGTTATGCTCCAGTTACACTAATTCATCCTTTTAATTATTGTTCAATTTGTTTCTACAATTTTGTATATGATATGTATAAGTAGAAATTTTGAATCTTGAAAAATTTGAGATTTGAAACTTTCTTTTGTATAATTGTTATATAATTGAAAGTACTGTTGGGTTTTCTAGGTTATCCCAAGATCAAATTAAGCTATGAAAACATGTGACTACAACAAAGTAAAGTTACAGAATACTCACTTTGATCGGCTTTTGCGATGCGAAGAACAACAAAAATTTCCTTGAAGCTCTCGGCCAAGGTCCAATTTGTGCTCCTTGTTGGTTTCGGTCAAGCCTTCCATGTGTGCTCCAAGTTCCAAGCTTTGTAAATGGATTACATGCTCATGTATGGGTTTCCTTATCACCTTTGTGAGACTCTTTATGTGCTAGCATTGGAGAAAATTGCAACAAAAATTCCCATTTACCTCTCCTTATTGCTCTCGGCATTTGAAGGAAATAAGAGAGAAAAATTGGCTCCAAGGCCGTGAGGTGAGGGAGAGAAGAAGATGAGTTGTGTGTTGTATTGTGTAATCTAATTAGACTTAATCAAAGTCAAATACCAAACTATTAAAAAATGGTAAATTTCTTTCAAGCCATCACACTAGTGTGTATCACACTCAACCACCTACCAACAACTTCCATCACATTAAAGTGATAAAGTTGACTAGTGATGTGACGCGTGATGTGACTTGTGTGAGTAATGATTCCGCCTTACTCCTTTGATGTATTCACTCGTTTTTATGCATGATTTATGATCTTGGGACTTGATTGAAACTCATCAATGGTATCTTGAGCTATTGGTTGCATAAAACGAATTAGGATTCTTGAGCAAAATTTGGGGCTTTTTGATTTAAGCATGATTTTAACAAATTGTTTGTTTAAGAATGCTTGTATATGAATAAATTAGAGTTATATGTAATCAATTTGATAAAAAATTAATTGGATTAATTTTCCCCAATTTGCTTAATGTTGGCCAAAACTTTAATTTGGGCAAACTCAATTTGAGCATCAAATGATTAAATTGTTTAGTATAGTATGCTTGAATGAGGTTGAATTGATGTTGTGCATAATCAATTTCATGAAATTTGGTTGGATCCATGTTTCCCTAAATTTTGGGCATGACAAATTTGGGTAAACTTGATTTTGAGCATGTTTAATGAAATTGGATGATTTAGAATGCTTAAATGTTGTTTAATTGATGATTGATTAGATCAATTTGATGAAAAGTGTTTGGAACAATTTTTCCCCAATTTGCTTGTGATGGCCGAATTTGGCAAGTGCCCTATTGTCTTGGATTTTGATTTTTTTTGTTCATTGGATGACTTGGAAATCATTTAAGGATGTTGAATTTATGTTTAATTTGGTTCAATTGGATTGAATGTGATTTGGGCATAATTTCCCTCTTTGGCCGAGACATTTGAAGCATGAAATTGGGTTTGATTTTGATTTAATTATGTTGGACATGATTAATTGATGTTAAGCATGATTAATTGGACAAATTTAGTGTTTTGGAAACTTTGATTTGGGTAATTAATAATGCTATACACTTTAGGTAATTTAATTGGAAAATTTGGAATTTTTGAAATTAAATTATTGGGCCTTAAAATTGGATTTGGGCTTTCAAAGTTGTTATTGAGTTTATTGGACTTTGTTGTACAAAGTTGGTTTAGGCCAAAATTGGTTGGATCCAATTAGGCCCAAAACCGCTTCCAAAAGGCCCAAATGCGACTAATGGACCTTTAAAACGTTTAATTGGGCCTAATGGGCCTAAATTAATTTATGGGCTTATGGGGTAACTCCCGGATTGGACTTTGGTTGCGGGTTTGACCCGAGTTGACCAAAAGTCCACGCCTCAGAAATTAATTAAAAGCCCATTGGACTTTAATTAAATTAATATTGGATATTAATCGGGCTTTGAGACCCGTAACGATTAAATTTGGAATTTAAGTCGTAAAGGTTTATTTTATAAAGTGTAATATTTAATTTGGAATTAAATAATGAATTAAAATTAGAATTAAATACGTATTAAATTGGATTTAATCATGTAATTTAATTTAATTAGTAGAAATCGTACTTTGAGTACGTGTTCGCAATACGAGTTTGACTCGAACAAAATCAAATCTTTGTTTGAACATTGGATGATCACTAATTATCAAGATTAATTAATTGGATTAGATTGATTGATAACATGCGTGTATGAATACATGGTTGTGATGTTTGAATAATGTATATCGGATGGATATTAGCCGGGTGGGGCGTTTTTTAGAAATTATTGTAATAAATTTGATTTATTAAATTGGACCTGCGTGTCCAGCCTTATCTCCTATTTCTTTGTATTCTCTTTCACCTATTCTCCTCCATGTAAATGAGGTTTCTTTAGAAGTGTAGTGTAACGGGTAGAAGTAAATACATGTGCTAGCGGGAGAGAGAAAATGAGAGATATGATCTAGGATCAATGTAAAGTATCCATCCGCATATCATTATTATTTTATATATGTGCTTTATTATGTGTTTAGAATGCATGTTTAAGGGTGTATGATGATGAGACCTTAACAAAGATAATTAAAATTGGTAGCCAATTTGCACGCGAAAAACCCTCGTTAAATATCAAGCGTTTATTTTCCTTCCATTGAGTGATGTTTACTCAAGATCCGAGATTGGCAGGGGTTGTTGGCCAAAGTCAAGCCCTTGTCCGTCGAAGATGTGTTTTAATCACGAAGCTTTGTTCCATATCGGTGTCGTGTTCAAGTTGTGGTTTGTTGGCCAAAGTCAAGACCACTTCTTGTCCATTGACATTGATTACGAAGCTTCCATGTCAATGGGTCCGCGCTTGACTGGGATCACTAGGTTTGTTGTGCCAAAGCCAAGGCCTAGTTGATTCAGAGGAAAAAGTTAGGGTATACATTCGATGTATAGGCATATATAAGATATATGTTTGGGACTTGGGTGTCCACCTACTGGATCTAGGAGTTGGATGAGATCCAATTGATCTTAGAGATCTACCTAGTTAATTATCATACAATTTGTTAGCCAAAGTCAAGATTGTGTGATATTTAACGGGATCCTAGCCCACTAGGAAACACGGTTTCCCGAGTACTCGACAGAGGGTGTTAGACATTATGACCCATAGCGTCACTGTTTTGTAAATGATATTGTATTATTGTACAAAATTAACTATGTGATAATGAAATTGCCTTTTGCCGTTTTGTAAAATTATTTACTTTGATATATTAATGGCAAAAGTCCGTATGATTAGTTCCGTATTGAGATGATATGAGACAGTATCAATATAAAAGGTTTAATCATTAAATATCCCTAGTCGGAGTATTATCGAGATCGGACATCGATAATGCGGAATAGACTAGTATTGCATTTGTGCATGTTGTGAGGGCACAACGGCATAGTTCTCATATATTTAAGTATTGGATACTTATGCAAGTGCGATAGGAGGTTGTGTTTTACCGATGGTACGGAAAACAGCTTCGCTCTGGATAGACCCCGCGGAATCCCATTGGTAGTATGTCTGCGTGTCTATGGGAGGCCGCATCAGGGTAGGTGTATATGGTCTTAACCTGAGACTTGCATCGCTAGTACTTGCGACAATCGGTAAACTTTGGTTTTGGTGGTTGGGGACTTTAACCGGTTCTGTGTTCACCACTTCTGGGTTTATCAGGAATCGTAGTGTACTGGGTGTGATGTCAAGATGGAAGTATCACTTCAGACATATGGAGTTGATGATCGCGCAGGACACAGAACTAGTACTCTATAAAAGGTTGCAACCGTCGGGACAATATGACTAGGTCAGGATTG
The DNA here is from genome assembly GCA_019454045.1 of Zanthoxylum bungeanum. Classification (NCBI taxonomy): domain Eukaryota; kingdom Viridiplantae; phylum Streptophyta; class Magnoliopsida; order Sapindales; family Rutaceae; genus Zanthoxylum; species Zanthoxylum bungeanum. The sequence continues at coordinate 23,981 of SKCR01019393.1, read as the reverse complement.
TCCGATTTAAAGAGACTAGTTGTTTGATGTCCGATATATGTTTCGTACGGGGCAGACACACTTCCAGCCCCAGGCCTAACATGTGATCGTTCGATACTGGATCGATGTACGCGATACTGCGGTATACTACGCTTGATAAAGATCTTATATTCCAGTAAGAATATTTCTGGAGAATTGGGTAGGCATGGCGCTTTGCTAGAAGCCAACCTTGTCTTGTGAATCGGTAAAGACGTAGTACGAGGTACGTACGTGTTTGGATTATCCAACGACCGTATTTACTGCCAACATATCCGGAGATCTCTTGGGTCGCTTCCTGAAGATTCACCTATGACGTTTGATTCGAACCTTATTAATCTTGGATTAATTGCGGAGAAACTTTATCTTGGATAAAATGCCTTATTAGGAGAGAGAGAGAGAGAGAGATTAATTTGGAATTAATCGATAAAATAATATATTCGATATATTATTAAAAGAAATTAGATTTCGACGCGGAATTAAAATCGGATTTTAATTCGGGCAAACGAATTAATTTAGAATTAATTCATTAGCGAACTGAATAATAATTTCGCAAGGCGTAATTATTTAATTCACGTTGCGACGGAAATTCGTTAATTCGGAATTAACGAAACCGAGCCCGAAAGTGCATGCGGACACATTCGTATTTTGAATCGAGTGATATCCGCAAATCACATCGCGATATCTCATTACTTAATACGAATAGATGGTGGTTGTATCTAGTCACCTTTGAGGGATGATACATTGTCTCTAATCTCAAAGTGTGGTAATGATGGCAAATGATGGATTTCATTTTGGAGGGAAAGCCATGCACGGTTTTGAAGGATTTTTGGCATTAAAAAATTCTTTTGGTATTAGATATCATATCACTTTTCATTTTCCTTTGTCACTCACGGTTTTGGCATGCAAAAGGGAACAAAATTAAAAGTGAAACACTCTCCTCTTCTTTCTCTCTTGCTCACGCCGTGAGCTGCATACACAAGGCAGAAAATTGTTTTCTCATTCTCCATTTTTGCTAGCACAAGCAAGGATCAAAAGAGGTGATAGGGAAACGCATTTGGAGCTTGGAATACTCAAAGATTTGAAGCTTCTCTCCATCTTCTTGCTTGGCCGAAACTTCATCCTTGGAGGCTCAAGGATCCTCATCACCATTTTCGTCACATAGCTTTGTAAGTATGTTTCCGCCATCCTTCAAGCTTTGCATGTATGTTTATTGTATTTCTATTGCTTAATCTTTCCTTGGGACTAATTATAGAAACCAACAATGGTATCATTGAGCTAGGTTTAAGCATGAAATACATTAGGGTTAATTTGGGGAAAATTGATTGAAGCATGTTCTTGTGAAATTGGATGCTAAAGTATGCTTATATGTATGTTATTTGATATATTACATGATCAATTTTAACAAAAATGCATTGGATGATTTTTTCCCCAAAATGTTGTCTTGGCCGAATGTGGAGGTGCTTCCATTGGATTGGAATTTTTCATGCATGAGCTTATTTGATAACTTAAGCATGTTTAAATGTATGATATTTGATATAATACATGATTAATTTTGAGAAAAATACATTGGATGATTTTTCCCCCAAAATTGATGTCTTGGCCGAATGTGAGGCACTTCCATTTAGTTGAATTTTTGCATGCACAAGTTCATTGGATGATTTGAGTGTGCTTAAATGTTTGTAATATGAAGTAATACATGATCAATTTTGAGAAAATTGTATTGGATATTTTTTCCCCAAAATTGTTGCATTGGCCGAATGTGTAGGTCATTTGAAGATTTGGAATTTTTCATACACAAGTTTATTGGATAACTTAAGCATGATTAAATGTATGATATTTGATGTAATACATGTTCAATTTTGAGAAAAATACATTGGATGATTTTTTCCCTAAAGTTGATGCTTGACCGAAAATTGAGGTCTTTTCACTATTATTGAATTTTTTCTTTCAAGTTCATTAGATGACTTAAAATCAATATGTATGTTAGATGAGTGATTCAATTGGATTGAAAACAAATCGAACCGCAAAAATCTCTCTTGGCCGAATACAACATGACATGTTAAGGACTTGATTTTGTTCAAATAAATGTTAGACAAGTGTTTTGAACAATTGATGAATAATAAATTAAATTGGTATTTTTGAAATATTTGATTTAATGAATTAATCATGCAATTACACTTTAATCAATTGAATTTTAAAATTTGGAATATTAAAATTTAATTAATGGGCTTTTATGTTTAATTGGGCCTTATGGGCTTGAAATTGATTTTGTGGCACTTAAGGGTGATTCCTTATTTGGGCTTGGTAATTGGTTTGACCCACATTGACCAAAGCCCAAGCCTTATAAATCAATTGAAAGCCCATCGGACTTTAATTAAACAAACATTGGATGTTAGTTGGGCTTGGAGACCCAATTTGATAAGATTTAGAATCTAATCTTTAAAAGCACATTAAAAGTGTAAACATTTAATTTGGAATTAAATAAATTGAATTAATATTGAATGCGACTTAAATTGGATTTAACGGGTAGTTCGATATAATTCATGAATTCGTACCTTATGTACTTATTCTCAAACGAGTTGGACTCGCGCAAAATCAAACCGTTGATTGAACATTGGATGATCATTTAAATAAAGACTAATTAATTGGATTTGATTGGTTGTATAGCATGTCTTGAATGAATATACATGTATGTGATGAATGAATAGTGTATAGCGGATGGATATTAGAAGGGAAAGGGTAATTTTAGAAATTATTGTAAATTTAGAATTTATAAATTGGACCTGCGTGTCCAGCCTTATCTCTTTTATCTCTTTGTATTCTCTTCTCACCTAATTCCCCTCAATGTAAATGAGGTTTCTCTTATTGTATTATGTAATTGGGTAGAAGTGGTATATTGCTAGCGAGGAGTGGAAAGGGAGTGATTTGTTCTAGGAACAAATTGTTTTATATATCCATCCGTATATCACTATTAATTTATTTTATGCACTTTATGATGTTTTAGAAGCATGCTTAAGGGTGTATGATGATGAGACCTAACAAAGATAATAAATTGGTTGCCAATTACGCAAAAATCCCTCAATCTATATTAAGCGATTATCCTTCCGTTGAATGATTCTTGTTCAAGATCCAATTGGCATTGGTTTGTTGGCCAAAGTCAAGACCTTGTCAATTAGGATGTACTGGAATCATGAGAGTTTTGTTCCACATCGGTGTCTTGTCCAAGTTGTGATTTGTTGGCCAAAGTCAAGATCACTTCTTGTCCAACGACATTGATTACGAAACTATCCTTGTCAATGGGTCCCGCTAACTGGAATCATTAGGTTTGTTGTGCCAAAGCCAAGGCCTAGATGATTCGGAGGATATGGTTAGAAAATGTATTAGATACATTGGCATCAAAATATGATTGTGACAAGCCTCGTATGTAAAACCTATTGATATATCATGAAGCTTAGTTAGATATTAAGGTTCATTTTACTATATATATATATATACTAATCAAGTTCCCCATCCTAGATTATCCTCAGGTATCGTAACTCTCTTTGGTAATGGATCCAGTACCAGCTATATCCCAAAACAGTGAGTGGACACCTCTTTCTTTAAGTCGATTTCATTTATTGATTTATTTTTTCTTTATAAGATTAGAGTTACTTTTTCCAGCACATAGGGCGTTAGCCTTTATTTATTTACACTTATTTTTCAGATGATATTGATTTAGAAAAGAGATATTTCCAGTATGATTTTATGTTTTTCGGGGCATGAGGGAAAACTCACCCCAATATGTAACTTGATATAGCTTGGAATTTACGGACAGAGACATGTGCACATGTAGAGGGCTAGGGGGACGACGATACGTAACGCCACTAGATCCTAGTTTCAGAGGCAAGATGACGGCATAGGTTCGTGTACCTAGACTCTTGTTCAGAGCTTGGGTGGTAGCATACATCCACGCCCCCTGTTCTAGTTTGTGGCTTGAGGGACGTCGATAATTAACTTCCCAAGACCACCAGTTTCAGAGATAGTAGTGGTATGCTTTGGGGGACGGCGATACATAATGTCCCGAAGTCATGGATTTGCACTACTGACTACAGTTAGGCATATGGGGGATGACGATACATAACGCCCTCATACGTCAAGTTTTCAGACAGAGACACAGATTTCAGAAAAAGTTTTCTATTTTCTGTTACTGTTTTAAGAAAGAGCTTTAGAAAAGAAAGTTTCCAAAAACAGCAGTTTTACAAGAGATTTCATAAAGAAGTTCAGAGTTTTAAAATAGAAACCAGTTTTCTTATAAAGTTATTTATGAACTTTCAGTTTTAGAACCAAAATTTTTTATATCAGTTTTTCGTTTTCAGTCCACTCACTTAGATCGTAAAGCGATCTAACCTCTCCATTCCCAGTGTTTGTTTTGCAGGTATTCCAAGAGGACGAGCTCGAGAGGACTGTTACTGATGGCAGTCACTAGTGGGTTTGAGTCCACCAATCGAGTCAGAAATAGAGAAAGAGTACAGTCTAAGTCAAGTAATAGTTTTGTACTAGTATTTGAGATATGTGTCTTTATGTATAAAGTTATTAAAGTTAAATTGTATGCCAAGTTGTAAGATTGGGCCACGGTCCCATATATATATATGTATGATATATATATTTATTTAAAGTAAGAAGCGTATAGTTGAATAGTATATCAGAGTTAGAGGCTTATGGGGTTAGTGCGATCTATCCCCTAGCGGTGACATCTCCCAGATCGGGGATGTTACACCTGTGTACAGGGCATAGGTATCCTACACGTGTTTCCAATCTAGTAAATCTATGGATGTGGTATAACTTCGGAAGCAAGTTCTGAGTGTTATTTAGAGATCGTTAATTTGAAAGTCGACTATATTATACCATAAGGATTTGACGTTCTTATATATATCCCCGGAATAATAGGGATAGCCTGTTACAGAGGGATTATACGTATGCAATGACATCGACTTGCATAGTTTAGCGAGATTATCTGTGGTAGTCATAATTCATGAGTGGGTGAATTATGGACACGAAATTGGATTTCGTGACGAATAAACCTAAACTTAGAGAGTTCCACAATATGAAGTGTACTCGTTGAGAAATTGGGTGACGCTTTATGAATAATACAGATTATTCATAATACTTCACCAGATTAAATGAGTTAATTCGAATCGTTTAAACGGTTAAACGAAAACACACATGCTTTAGGGAATTTTGGTCAATTAATAATTAATATGTATTTGTATCTGATACAAAATTTAATTTGATTCATATTAATTAATTGTCAAATGAGACTTTGATATATGCCATTAATATATGTATTTGTTATTTAATGTAAATAAAAATACATATATAATAATTATTATATTAATTAATTATTTAAATATTTAAACGTTAAATATTTGAATAATTAAATGATATACTTTTTCATAATTGTTATGAAAAATATTTGATTATTATTGGTTACAACTGGCATGGTTTTATTAAACTTTAAGTGTGCAAATTTGATTTGTCAAATTAAAGCTTATTATATTTAATTAGATTAAATTATAAAAATGACCATAATACCCCTAGTAAGTCAGTTCTTGCATTTTAAAAGGAAAAAAAATTATTTTCTTGTTTAATGTTAGCCATGGCCGAAACCTTCTTTCCCAAAAATACTCTCAAATTTTTTGATGATTCAAGAAGGAAAAAAAAGAAAATCAAGAAAAAGCTTTAGGAAATTAAGAGAATTAAATGTAATACTCAATATCTCTAAGCTTGGAAAGCATGTTACTTATTTTTGATCATCTAGACAGATTCTAAGGTTTCTTCTTTTCTTAAGAATTTGGGTGTTTTGGATTTGGAAGATGGAATGGAGGGCTTATTACATGTGTGAAGTTGAATTGAAAGATATTATTGTAATATTTATTCAATTTGATCATTTGATGATATGTTGCCATTCTAGAGTGTTATTACCACTCTTGTAATGCCTAGAATTTTTCTTCGGTGCTTCATTGGTGGTGACTTGGATTGGTGTTTTGATTAATTTTATTAATGTTGAAAAAGTTGGATTAAAGCATGAAAATTTGATAATTTTTGTTACAAAATCATATCTAGAAAAATTGGGTTTATTGTGATGAAATTTATGTCATATAAATATATTAGATGTGGTTGGGTGTTGGAACAATTGCCGGAAACTGTTTCGGAGTTGAAATATGCAAAAAACGGCGTTACCGGGTAACTTTTGAGCCAACTGGGTGACGGCTGCCCAAATAGTGAATTGGTCACTGTTCGGGCAGCCCATGAACTGCCCTAGTACTGTTGGGGCTGACATGGGCAGCCCTCATATGCATTAGGTGGTCGGTTCCGTCAAAACGGTTTTATGTCATTTTGCGGAAAAACATTTTCGTAAAAGTTTCGCGATATTTCTTAACTATTTATGTCATTATTTGATATCGAATAAATATGAAGGAATTATTATTATTGGATATTGAATAATTTATTTGGTAGCTAAAAAGTTACGATTTCGCCCGAACCACGCTATTCCACTGCGCCTTTGTGAAAATCCCAACAAAATTGGTATCAGAGCGGGTCTGATCCTTCATCCATTACATTAGTCATGCTTGATATATGATATATAATCCAATTTTAATATTTTCACATGCATGTAATTTAGATGTTTCTTGACTTTTTGGTTCTACGCTAACGGGAAACGTAACAAAAATTTAATGGTTAAATTAAGTTATGTTTTCTATGGTAGAATTGAACTGTTTAGCAATTGATCTAGATTATATTATACATTTGATGTAGAGCAAAGCTTTCTTGAGGAATATCCCCGCTTAAATAAGGCAGTAAAGTGACATGTATTGGATGCATGTTTCTTGGTTCGTCTTGTCAATACGGTTTATGGGTATCTTTCTATGGCTGCATCCGAGAAAGTACCAAAGCAGTGAGGGTGTAGTTGATAGAATTTTATCCATGCCGGATGTATATTTGATACTAGATAAATTCAAGTGAAAGTGGAAATCCTGAACGTGCCAAAGCTGTCAGGACTACATCGATAGCTTGAGTTTGTCATTGGCAAGTAAAGCCTTGATACGCCTCCTTGTGAACGTGCTAAAGCTATCATAACGAGAAATGGTTAGGACCAAAACTAGAAGTCACAGTGAGTGTGATTGACAATGAGTTGTCTACCTAATGAATATACGTAGGCGAGATCGTGCCAAAGCTGTGAGTCGAAATATATTCATGGGGTCCTCCTCTCACTATGGAATTCGATTTAATTACGGAATTCCTGTTTTCCTTTGGGGATTACAGTATTACGTAAAGTAGTGGGAGACACTGCTGGGTTAAAAATTCATAACTAAAGCAGTGTGTAATTTTTATGGAAATTGCTGCTTTTGTTTTCCTTTATTTTATATTGTTAATAGAATTATACTTCTAATCCACTGCATGCATATTATTTGAATATGTTTTTTGACTTTACTTATGGTTGTGTATTTCTAGAATAGGTTCTAGAATGTAAGTAGACTTGGATATTGTTAGATTAGTCTAAACCATCAGGAACTGTTGTTCCGATTTTCTTGAAAATCAAGATGGTTAATGACTTAGTTGCTAAGTCATGATAGGAAATTTACATAGATATATGTTTTAGGATATAATTGTCTAGAGAGAATAGTTTCTTGTGCGGTAAGAATTGACGTGAATTAGTTCATGTCTCGAGATTCTTAACTGGCATTAAGAATTCCCCATTAGGTATTTGTTTATCTTATAATGACATTTCATGGCTTTAATGACTTTTAAGAAGTCACGTGTTTGACACAGTTTGCTAATCAATTATTTGCAATTGTTGTGAATAATTAAAGGCAAATTATAGAGCTAAAGAAATGAGATGTGTATAGTTGTGTGTAGAGAATATCGATTCTCAATATACGACAACTGTAGGTATTGGATACCAGATCTCACATTTAATTATTTAAAATAATGTTTAATCATTGTTTTGAAATTTGATATCAGAAATTGCGACTATTGGATAGTTACTTGTTCTTTCTAAACAATTGTTACATATTTTAATATGACTAGTAGTGTCATTGATAAGAAGATAGACATTAAGAAAAATATTAGATTAACTAAATAACTTAGAACAATGCTTTATGAGATTTTATCACATAAGCATTAGATGCTTATTCCGTATGGTAAAGGATGGTCTGATATAAGATCACACCATATATCCTTATCCATTTAATAAATATTGTATTCAAGATGTGATTAAATCTCATTTAATCAATGATCGTCATTGGACCACAATTTCATTAAACTAATATATTGGATGTATCTAGTTTAATGAATTATAAATTGCCTTGGATAGTTTTCTTTACTTCGTAACTTAGTTAAAGAGTTGTCATGACTTAGTTGCGTGTTTCTAAAAGAATATATATTGAACGTCTTGAATAGTTCAAGAATTTTCAATATGTTTATAATGAAACGCGGATAGAATATTTTGAATGGTTTAAAGATATTCTATTCGAAATGTTGAAAAACTACATTTTTAAAATTCATCGTGAGTCTTTGAATTGTTCAAAGATGTTTGATATGATCAAACATATGAATTTATGGTAATTGATTCTAAATATATTTAATTAATGTGATTTTTACTCAATATTATTCTTCTACGATTCCATCGTGATGGAATTGGTCAGTGAGAGAAATCGAATCTTATATGATTTGATTCGTTTGATATTGAGTGTTACCGAATTAGTTTTCAATACTCTTGGGGATATGCTCCAATAACAATAATTCATCTTTTTAATTAAGGTTTCATTAGTTTCTACAGTTACGTATATGATATGTATAAGTAGAAAATTTGAATCTTAAGAGGTTTGAGATTTGAATCTTTCTTTTGTATAATAGTTATATAATTGAAAGTACTTGCGCCTTGGAGGTACAAGTAAAAGTTTATCATTTATTCTATTTAAAAGAATATTGTATTCTATTTGATAGAATATCTTTTCTACGATCCTGAGTAATAAAATTATTTTATTACTTGGTATGTAACATCGGATATTGACAATTGTATAAAAGACGTGACTTATTGAAGTTAAATGTGAGAATGATAAGTTATAAATGGAACTACATAATTAATAAGATGAAACGACCCTACGATATCTTCCGTATAAGTTTAATAGGATATCAAAATCATTTACAAAGTATTTGATACTTAATGATTCTGTTGTTTTCTTATCGAAGAAAATTATCCTATAATTTATAGTGGGAGCGATATTTGATATCGATTTCGGAAGTTAGCATTAAACAATAGATCTAAGATTGTTCGTAGCTTACTACGATCAAGTTTTGAACTTGATTGGGCTTTCGTTATGAATCGTTCATAAAATGTGCAAATTGTTTGCGCAGTAAAAGCAAAGTGAGCTTGTTAAAGGTTTGACCTTTATAGTATGACAGTGAGAAAGGTTATACTCAGTAATCTATTGTAGATCCTGAGAAAACTTGTCTCTAGTCGCACTAATTGAACAATTAAAGATCTGTTGGTTAATGTTGATATTAAACTATGTATTTTGGCTAAAGAATGTAAAGTGGCGTTCCTGAATGTTTTCTTCGAATGAGAAATTCGTTGTGGTTTCTGTGTTTAAAGAGTTCATTCAAGAATGGCCCTAGAGTTTGTATTCTACTAAGATCACAGTTCGATATACTAGTTTATAAAGCCTATTGTAGACTCAAATAAGCTTTCTGGAACTCTCTGTTCTCTAATTTTCATACAGTCAAATTGTCTGATTTTATCAAAACATAGAGAATACATATTTGATAGTAGGGTCAGTGGGAGCGTACAAATTTCTTTCTAGTGTTATATATCCTAACGACATTGTCATTATTAATGTAATAATGAGATGTTTGTGAGGTAAAAGGTTTACCTGAGTCTTCTTTTCTCCATGAAAGCAGTAGGAGTAGTCTCTGTTATATGTAAAATAAAGTTTTATCTATGATATAAAATAAGAGACTTGTGAGATACTCCCATTAATCGTGCATTAGATATGATCTAACAAATGACACATCAAAAATATATGTATGATAGCCAGTATAACTATTTGACAGTTAGTGTGTCTTTTATATATAATATTCATCTTTCGTAAAGGATGGTTCCTTTGTCGAAAGAGAAATTGATTAGAATTTCTAGTCAATCTTATGCATTATAGGATGATGGCATAATAAATATTATATATGTACGATTAAAGATATCAAATTAATTGTAATTGTTACGAGTTATTTTGATATGCTGCAGACTATAGGATGTGTCTTGAAACAATCCTTGAGATATTAAGAACAAGTTTGTTATTCATGGAGAATATAATCCGGAACCATTAGGGTCAGATTAGTTTTGAGTCTAATTATGACGTTAGATGATCTACGTCATATAAAGTCAGAAAAGATGCAGTGGGAATGTCACAGATGATTTTAATATGTTAGTGGAATTAGTTGTAACTTATAAAGTTGCATAGTGACCTTATAAATTAGAAGTTTTGATATTAGTATTATGCTTGCGGTTGTCTGCATAGTATTTGGATTTAATCCCTAAATATATAGACAACCCAGTAGCTGTAGCACAATATTAATGTCACATCTGAGTCATATTTGTAGGGTTCTATAAGAACAATAACCAAGATCATTAAGCATAAAATCATGTGAATACGCAAAGTAAAGTAGCGGAAAATACTTACATTGCTCGGTTGAGTGGATGTAGGAGATAACAAAAATTTCAAACCTTTTGTGTTGCTCCAAGCTCTCCTTTATTTTATGTATGTTGAGCTTCCAAGCTTGATTCTTGAATTCCAAACTCATGGAAAGGTTTCCCTATCACCTTTGTATGAATCTTTAGTGTGCTAGCACTTGGAAATTTTGCAACAAAATATCCTCTTTGTCCTTGCAACTCTCGGCCAAGCCAAGATTTGGAGAAGGAGAGCAAAGTTCATGCCCAAGTGAGAAAGAGATGAGTTTTGTGATTTGTTGACTTGTGTTTGATTTTCAAAAATCAAAAGACTAATACCAAATCTTCCAAAGTTGGTAAAAGTCACTCAAGCCTTTCACACTTGTGTGTTTTACACACAATCAACCACCCACCAAATCCCATCAACTAAAAGTTGATTAAAGTGACTAGGTGATGTGACTTGTGTGGGCCCCACTTGATTCAAAATCCGAGTGGGCCCACAAACACTTTTCGGGCTCGGGTTTGTTAATTCCGAATTAACGAATTTTCCGTTGCGACGTAATTAAATCAAATTTAATTAAATAATTATGCCTAGCAAAATTACTATTCACGTCGCTCGCGAATTAATTCTAAACTAATTCGTTTGCCCGAATTAAAATCTAATTTTAATTCCGTTATGAAATCTAATTTCATTTAATATATCGAATATATTATTTTATTGATTAATTCCAAATTAACCGCTCTCTCTCTTTTAAATGAATTTTATGCCAGATAAATTTCACCGTAATTAATCCTAGATTAATTCTCTCTCTCTTCTAATTAATCCCAGATTAATAATGTTCGAGTCATACATCATCGGTGAATCTTCGGGAAGCGACCCATGAGATCCCTGGATATGTTGGCAGTAAATCCGGTCATCGGAATATCCGAATACGTGCGTACCTAGTACCACGTTCTTACCGATTTACAAGACATGGTTGGCTTCTAGCAAAGCGTCGTGCCTAGCCAATTCTCCAGAAATATTCTTTTAAAGAATATGTGATCTATGTCAGGCGTAGCATACGTTGTATTGCGTATTACGATCCAGTATCGGATGTCACATGCTAGGCCTGGGGCTGGAATTGTGTCTGCCCCGAACGAAACACATATCGAATCTCTGGTAACTAGTCTCTATAATCGGATAAACATGACCTAGTCAAATTATCCTGATGACTGCAGTACATAAGAGTACTAGTTCTGTATCCTACGTGATCATCATCTTCATATGACTGAAGTGATACTTCCATCTTGACATCACACCCAATACACTACAATTCTCAATATACCCAGAAGAGACGTACACATAACCTGTTAAAGCCACGGACGACCAAAACCAAAGTATATTGATTATCACAAGTATTAGCGATGCAAGTCTCAGGTTAAGACCAAATATACACCTACCCTGATTCGGACTTCCATAGACACATAGTCATACTACCAATGGGATTCTGAGGGGTTTATCCAGAGCCAAGTCGTTTCCGTACCATCGGTAAACACAACCTCCTATTACAGTTGCATGAGTATCCAATACCCAAATATATGAGAATTATGCCGTTATGCTCCCATAACACGCACAAGTGCAATACTAGTATATTTCGCATTATCGATGTCCAATCTCGATAATACTACGACTATGGATATTTTAATAATGATTAAACCTTAGTGGATTAATACTGTCTCATATCTTATTAATCCGGAACAAATCATATGGACTTTTATCATTTATATATATCCCGGTAATCCAATTACAAATGATAAAAGAGCAATTTTCTTTGTCACATAGTTAATTTATACAATAACACCATGTTTTGTACAAATAGTGATGCTATGGGTCATAATTGTCCAACAATCTCCCACTTGGCCTATAGCCAATCACTCAAGTGTCTTACACCTGAACTATGTACGGGTCGCTCAAACTTCTGCTGAGAAACGGCTTTCGTCAGCGGATTTGCAAGGTTATCATCTGATGCGATTTATTCGATCATCACATCGCCACGATGTATGATCTTACGAATAAGTTGAAACCATTTGAAGTACATACTTGGATCATTGATGAGACCATTAATTCTTTAGTCTGTGTTGTAGTCTAGCTCAGCCGCTAACAGAACTACTCCTAATCTGATTAGGATTATTTAGATCCAAAATGCTTCTTTTGCTGCCTCAACTGCAACAATATTCCACTTTTGTTGTTTATTCAGCAACAGTATCTTGCTTGGAAGATTTCCAGCTCACTATTCTGTTATTCAAACTATATAGTACCATCATTGCTTTACAGTCGTTATTATCGGTTTGGAAACTTGCAGCAGTGAATCTAGTCACTTCAAGTTCTCCTTCTCCACAGATCAAGAAAGCATCCTGTAGGCACTGCATTTTTGCATATAAGTCCCGATGATGAGTCTCGTATGGAGACACTACCCTTTGAGTTGCGGAAGTCACGGGAAACGAACGTCGAAAGGGAAAGATCAATACCTTGTTGGATTTAATTCGTTTTCTTAGCTTCGGGTTCGCTCGTTGGATTTCTATTTTAAATTCATCATTGGCCCAAAACCCCCGCAACCTACATTAACCCACACACCCAAGCCCACACACTACCAACCACACGCCCAAGCCCACCAACTAGCCAACCACACGCCCATAAGCTCCAAGCCCATTAAATCACATCCAAAAATATTCAAACACATTAAACACATGTTAAAATCAAATCAAATCTCATAAATCACATTCCTAATTGAATTAAATCACATGCCTAAACTAAATAAAATCAAATCAAATCTCATAAATCACCTTTCTAATTAAATCAAATCACATGCCTAAACTAAATAAAATAAAATCAAATCTTACAAATTACCTTCCTAAAAGAGAATAGATTTTTCCTTATGACACACTAATTAGAGATACCCCCCATGATCACATATTTCTTTCCCTTCTCGTACAAGGAATACCCAAAACTTTTCTTATAAAAAGGAGTATAAACTAAACCCTCCTCCTCTCCTAGCTCATTCACGCTCCTCCTCTCTCTCCCTAAGACTCACACCCAAAGCAAGAAAGAATAACCCCCATTGCCGTGACAAATAGCCTCCCAAAATAGTCCCATAAACCACCGCAAAACAGTTCCCAAATCAACCTCTAAACCACGCCAATACAGCCCCAAATAGCCCCACATTCACGCCAAAAACAATCCCGAATCAGCTTCAATTTACCACAAAACAGCACCCCGAACAGCCCCTATTCACCGCACAAACTCCCAAAACAGCCCCTATTCACCGTAAAACAGTCCCAAAACTGCACCCTTAAACTACAAAAAACTGCACTCCAAAACACCTCTTAAATCACAAAAACTGCACTCTAAAATACCCATTTTCATCACCAAAAAACTGCACTTCAAAAACAGCAGCAAAAATAGTAAAAATAGCAGCAAAAACAGCAGAAACAGCAGCCCAAAATAGCGAGGCAACAAAGGAAAACAACGAACCAGTAAATCGGAAAAGTTGTGGAGCATCAACCCTTCCGACAACCGCGTAACGCACTTCCAATAGGCGACTTAAGAGGTTAGACCTGAGGGCACCCTTTTTATTTATTCCCGTTCTTTTTTCTGTTATTTATTATTGTTTCTTCACATGCGCATTGTTGATTTATGCATGTTGTGGCCATGGGATGAATGATTTTGTGCTATCTCTCGTGGTATATCGGATGGAAACCCGGACGTAAATTATGTAGCCGAATTCGAATGAACGGTAGTGCGGTCTGAACTCGGGATACGATTCCATGTACCACTTGAGAAACGTATATATCTCGTTTCACCAATCTTGTGTTTATTCGTTGTTTATAGAAATAGTATGTTACTTTTATGCATGATTAGGTTATTTAGCTATTATTTTTATGCATGATTTAGTTGTTTAGCATATAATTTTCAAGCATGATTTAGTTATTTCCTTCGCATTAGGAACTTAATTATGTCTCTTCTACGTTTATGTTTAGATTATTATTTATTTATATCGCCATGTTTATCGATTTAATGCGTTCATGAGATCATGTGCTTGCCGTTATTTTGATTTACTTTCATGCATGCAACTTAGATATAGGTTAGATGAAAACTTAGATATAGGTTGTATGCGAACTTAGATGTAGGTTATTCTTGCGTAGACTCGGTTATATTATTATATAAATCCGTTCATTACAAGTGGCATAAGTAAGAGACCATTCCGAACCCAACGGTTTGAGGTCTTCCCTTGCGAGGGGTGAGTGCGGCCTTAAATCATTTTTCCCAGTTCACACTGGGTGGCGACTCCATTTTATTTCTCCGATTTAGGCCCCCGCGGGCTACTCCGTACTCCCAACCGGGCCGCAAACCTAGAACAGCGTCGCTGATTTCTGTGTCCTACAGTCTGGCGACTCCACTGGGGATAGAGAATTGGCCCCGAAATAATGCCTTGTAATTTTTGTGATTTTTTATTTTAGTTAACCGTGTCTACCGTTGGTTAAAGGGGTTTAATCAAAGGCACTATTAGAGCTAGGTAATGGTTTGGTGTCTTCCTTCATTCACTACCTTTCTATAAGGAAAAGCTATGAAGGCACCAAGATAATCATTTCCTCGAAGCTTACCGTGATGGACTAATTTGGAGGACCTATTGTTTATTCATGTCACCGAGGCGATAAGAGCCTAAGAGACTTGGGTATTTAAGAGAGTCTGCTCCACCCTCCCTTTGGGGAATCTTCAATAAGAATCCATTTGACAGTCATTCATGTATCATCACTCGTTGGCACGTACCGTAGCATATAAAAAAGGTGCGCTCACTTGGTCGCTCGAACCCTTGAGTGGGGAGACCTAGTTGTGGGCAATCCTTCGCCAGCGGGAGCCTTTGTCTACACTCCCATAAACCCGCATGTGAACCATAGTTGTATGACTTATAGAAGCCACCCTTTTTGCTTGTGTTTGGGACCATCATCATTTGGATTCAGTTGGACTTCTTGTCATGATATGTGATCTTGTTGGGCTATTTAAACTGGGACGAGTTTGTGTCTTATGACGATTGGGCCTAAAGTTTCTAAAATGTCGATGGGCCACTTTGTATTGGGCCCCCTATCATTTGACGTTGCTTAGCCACATTATCGCAAAAGTGTAAACCTGTTGGGCCTTTTTCAACTGGGACAAGTTTACAGCTCGCAATGATATGATTGAATACTTTAAAATGATAACGGGCCAACTTGTATGAAAACCTTAATGTACTTAAAAGATCCAAACATGATCCAAATATGTCAAAAGCATGAGTCCGATATCTGTTTTGATAACCACATGCATATTATATCTCATGCATCGCACGCATTTCATGCATCTCATGCATACACACATTATGTTAACCATGTGTCTTAAAAGCCATCATAGATATTCGTTGGGTTAGAAAAAAAAATAGATTTGTCAAGAAGAGTTTAGCAAACATGGATATCGGGAAAAGGAAGCCGAGAAACATAAAATTTTACGGCAAGGATAGAAAGACCATGGTGGGCCCAAAAAAAAAGAGAAAAAAAAAATAATAATAATTTTGTTTGTTCTTAGTCCTTAATAGTTAGGTATAAGTCCGATGATGAAATTGATTGCTTTAGGGTGAAATCTTAGAAACGATAAACTCTTGATGTGCTTTTATCTGATACTTTGAGTAGTTGATCTATGTTAGACTCGTAAGCACTTATTTATAGGTTCTTAGCAGTGAAAACCTAAGTATTTGGAAAGGTGATTAGTTGAAGAAATTGTAGGTCGGAGAATGACCGTTTGCTTAGATGTCTATCTTGATTTGCTTATGTTATGATGTGTGGTATGGTTGAAAATGAAAGAAAAGTCTCTAACGAAAAGAATTGAACCACCTATAAGCGATAAGCGTGAAGCTACCCATGGGCGAGTATTAGTACCACCATTAGGAGAAATGCTACCTTAAAGGGTAGGTGTGTTGAAAAAAAAAAAAAAAAGTTCAAAATTAAAAGAAAAAGAAAGAGACAAAAGAGAAAGAAAACCATACCACATTGAGTACAGAAAAGCAACTGCGGGCATAATTGAGACATCTAGGTTGGTTTGACCCATCGATCCCATTTTTTTTGATGAAATCATTGAGTTGGCTTACCTGGGGATGAATCTGCAGAGGAACCTTTGCACACACACACTTTGAGTCTGGCTTAGATCATTTATTCAAAGACTTGGATTTAAGTTGCGTTGAATGTTTTGAAGGTTCTCTGGTTTCAATACTGGGCATTCTTTGAGGGCAACAATATGTATAACTATTGAGACTATTTCGTAAGAGGCAATATAGTATGATGATATGGAATGTCAAACCACATTGTCCACCTTAACCTAGTGCAAACAGTAGAGAGCAGAAAGCTAAGCTAAGACTGAGGGCGACCAGTCTACCACATCGTGAATCAGGGACATAATGAGATATTGAGTCAGTAGACCAAATGAAACTAAGCACTCACCAGAAGAGAATTGGCAGAAAGAAACTGTAAGCAGGCCCAGGGGCGACCAAAGACATTTGTAGGCAAATGGTACCAAAAGGCACTAACAAGGCCTAACCCATCGGAATAGGAAATACATCCATGCATACATGCATACACGTCACATGAACGCATTTTTTTGTTTTTTTTTTGTTCGCAGGTTTTGAAGAAAAGGAAAAAGCAGCAAAGTCAAGTAGTTTGGGGAATGAATCCCAAGGTCGAGGCCCATATTATAAGCAATTTTGGGAATGAATCCCAGGGTCGAGGCCCATATTAGCAGCAGCATCGGGAATGAATCCCAGGGTCGAGGCCCATATTAGCAGCAGCATCGGGAATGAATCCCAGGGTCGAGGCCCACATTATTAGCAGTTTCGGGAATAAATCTCAGGGAATAAAGCCCACAATCAACAGTTCGGGAACAAAGCTCACAGTCATCACAAGTTCGGGAACAAAGCCCATAATTAATTCAGTTCGGGAATAAAGCCCACAATCAATAGTTCGGGAACAAAGCCCACAGTCAACACAAGTTCGGGAACAAAGCCCATAATTAATTCAGTTCGGGAATAAAGCCCATAATCAACAGTTCGAGAACAAAGCCTAGGGAATAAAGGCCACAATCAACAGTTTGGGAACAGATCTCAGGGAATAAAGCCCACAATCAATAGTTCAGGAATAAAGCCCACAATCAACACAAGTTCGGGAACAAAGCCCAGGGAATAAAGCCCACAATCAACAGTTCGGGAACAAAGCCCACAGTCAACAGAAGTTCGGGAACAAAGCCCATAATTAATTCAGTTCGGGAATAAAGCCCACAATCAACAGTTCGAGAATAAAGCCCATAATCAACCTAAGTTCGGGAACAAAGCCCAGGGAATAAAGCCCACAATCAATTCAGTTCGGGAATAAAGCCCGAACAATCAACAGTTAGGGAATAAAGCCTACTCTCTACACAAATTCGGGAAAAAAGCCCAGGGGAATAAAACCCTATCTTAACACAGTTCGGGAACAAAGCCCAAGGGAATAAAGCCGTATCTTAACACAGTTCGGGAACAAAGCCCACAGTGAGCATAGTTTGGGAACAAAGCCCAGGGAATAAAGCCCACAATTAATTCAGTTCGAGAATAAAGCCCACAGTCAACATAAGTTTGGGAACAAAGCCCAGGGAATAAAGCCCACATTCAGTACAGCTCGGGAACAAAGCCCACAATCAACAGTTCGGGAATAAAGCCCACACTTAACACAGTTCGGGAATAAAGCCCAGGGGAATAAAGTCCTATCTTAACACAGTTCGGGAACAAAGCCCATGGGAATAAAGCCCTATCTTAACACAGTTCGGGAACAAAGCCCACTCTCAACACAGCTCGGGAATAAAGCCCAGAGGAACAAAGCCCACTCTCAACACAGTTCGGGAACAAAGCCCGGGGAACAAAGCCCACTCTCAACATAGCTCGGGAATAAAGCCCAGGGGAACAAAGCCCACTCTCAACACAGTTCAGGAACAAAGCCCGGGGAACAAAGCCCACTCTCAACACAACTCGAGAATAAAGCCCAGGGGAACAAAGCCCACAATCAACACAAGTTCGGGAACAAAGCCCAAGGAATAAAGCCCCTATAATCAACAGTTAGGGAATAAAGCCCACTCTCTACACAAATTCGGGAACAAAGCCCACTCTCACCTCAATTCGGGAACAAAGCCCACTCTCAACATAGTTCGGGAACAAAGCCCACTCTCTACATAGTTCGGGAACAAAGCCCACATTCAGTACAGCTCGGGAATAAAAACCCGGGGAATAAAGCCCACATTCGGTATAGCTTGGGAACAAAGCCCACTCTCTACACAGTTCGAGAACAAAGCCCAGGGAATAAAGCCCACATTCAACAAAGCCCAGGGGTCGAAGCACCTCACCACCAGATCAACTCAGTTTAAAGCATCTCAGAACAACCGGTAAGTTCGGCAACAGCTGGCGAGCCAGGTAAGTAAAAATGCATGCATAACTTTGATAGGATTGTCATTGTCACACACTGCACAAGTCCCATCAAAGTGGGGGCGACTGTAGGCACTGTATTTTTGCATATAAGTCCCGATGACAAGTCTCGTATGGAGACACTACCCTTTGAGTTGAGGAAGTCGTGGGAAACAGACGTCGGAAGGGAAAGATCAATACCTTGTTGGATTTAATTCATTTGCTTAGCTTCGGGTTCGCTCGTTGGATCTCTGTTTTAAAATTCATCATTGGCCTAAAACCCCCGCAACCTATACTAAACCACACACCCAAGCCCACACACTACCAACCACACGCCCAAGCCCACCAACTCATGGAAAGGTTTCCCTATCACCTTTGTATGAATCTTTAGTGTGCTAGCACTTGGAAATTTTGCAACAAAATTTCCTCTTTGTCCTTGCAACTCTCGGCCAAGCCAAGATTTTGGAGAAGGAGAGCAAAGTTCACGCCCCAAGTGAGAAAGAGATGAGTTTTGTGATTTGTTGATTTTGTGTTTGATTTTCAAAAAATCAAAAGACTAATACCAAATCTTCCAAAGTTGGTAAAAGTCACTCAAGCCTTTCACACTTGTGTGTTTTACACACAATCAACCACCCACCAAATCCCATCAACTAAAAGTTGATTAAAGTGACTAGGTGATGTGACTTGTGTGGGCCCCACTTGATTCAAAATCCGAGTGGGCCCACAAACACTTTTTGGGCTCGGGTTCATTAATTCCGAATTAACGAATTTTCCGTTACGACGTAATTAAATCAAATTTAATTAAATAATTATGCCTAGCAAAATTACTATTCACGTCGCTCGCGAATTAATTCTAAACTAATTCGTTTGCCCGAATTAAAATCTAATTTTAATTCCGTTATGAAATCTAATTTCATTTAATATATCGAATATATTATTTTATTGATTAATTCCAAATTAACCGCTCTCTCTCTTTTAAATGAATTTTATGCCAGATAAATTTCACCGTAATTAATCCTAGATTAATTCTCTCTCTCTTCTAATTAATCCCAGATTAATAATGTTCGAGTCATACATCATCGGTGAATCTTCGGGAAGCGACCCATGAGATCCCTGGATATGTTGGCAGTAAATCCGGTCATCGGAATATCCGAATACGTGCGTACCTAGTACCACGTTCTTACCGATTTACAAGACATGGTTGGCTTCTAGCAAAGCGCCATGCCTAGCCAATTCTCCAGAAATATTATTTTAAAGAATATGTGATCTATGTCAGACGTAGCATACGTAGTATTGCGTATTACGATCCAGTATCGAATGTCTAGGCCTGGGGCTGGAATTGTGTCTGCCCCGTACGAAACACATATCGAATCTCTGGTAACTAGTCTCTATAATCGGATAAACATGACCTAGTCAAATTATCCTGATGACTGCAGTACATAAGAGTACTAGTTCCGTATCCTACGTGATCATCATCTTCATATGACTGAAGTGATACTTCCATCTTGACATCACACCCAATACACTACAATTCTCAATATACCCAGAAGAGACGTACACATAACCTGTTAAAGCCACGGACGACCAAAACCAAAGTATATTGATTGTCACAAGTATTAGCGATGCAAGTCTCAGGTTAAGACCAAATATACATCTACCCTGATTTGGACTTCCATAGACACATAGTCATAATACCAATGGAATTCCGGTGGGTCTATCCAGAGCGAAACTGTTTCCGTACCATCGGTAAACACAACCTCCTATCACACTTGCATGAGTATCCAATACCCAAATATATGAGAATTATGTCGTTATGCTCCCATAACATGCACAAGTGCAATACTAGTCTATTCCACATTATCGATGTCCAATCTCGATAATACTACGATTATGGATATTTTAATGATTAAACCTTAGTGGATTAATACTGTCTCATATCTTATTAATCCAGAACTAATCATATGGACTTTTATCATTTATATATATCCCGGTAATCCAATTACAAATGATAAAAGAGCAATTTCCTTTGTCACATAGTTAATTTGTACAATAACACCATGTTCTGTACAAATAGTGATGCTATGGGTCATAATTGTCCAACAATATTGATGTATAACTTAGGTTATACAATATATGAATGATGCTGGCTAAGGGAAACAATTAGGTTTGTTGGACAAACTATATTTGTTATAGCAGAATTACTTATTGTTGCCTACCTCTTGAGTGCTATGTGAGCTCATGAGGGCCATGAGTATGTGATACACATTTAGATGTGTATATGATACCGTGGATTGGAACTAGAGCAAGTGAGAGAAATTGTTAGGGTTGTTGCTCTTGTTTTTATATACATATTCGATCTAATTACGATTAGATATATAATTATGATTAGATTGAAACTAAATCTGATTTAGTGATACATGTATATTAGACAAAGACCCTATGATTTACAACGTAGTGCGCAGTTACAACGTAGTTTGTAATTGACATTGGGAAGCGTCACTATAAGTTTTATATTCTTAAATAAAGTTCTTGGTCAAGATTTTATTAACAAGGGTCGGTTAGTAAAATCCACTGAGACCAGTACATGTCGTATATCATGACTTGGTCCGATGGTTTATCCCAATGAACCATGAGTCTCAGGACACTCGTATAGACATTTAGGTGTTTATTTGATAAACACTGAACGGCTCACTGAAGATTTCCTAATAGATGGTACACCAACGTCAATATGAATCTTCTCGAGTTGCGAGAGCATAGTGGTCCTTCAACTTGAGATACCACAGTGGATATATGAGTTATCCTCCACACTTTGATGGCAGTCAAGTCACCGATCTATTAAGATCAGACCTCCGCCTGTTCTTTGGGTGTGGACTGATGCTCATGATATCCAATGCGTATTAAGATAGAATCCATCAGTCCTGTGTACATGGCATAGGTATCCTACACGTGTTTACGATCTAGTAAATCCATGGTCGTGGTATAACTTCGGAAGCAAGTTCCGAGTGTTATTTAGAGATCGTAAATTTGAAAGTCGACTATATTATACAATAAGGATTTCACGTTCTTATCTATATCCCAGATATAATATGGATAGCCTGTGACAGAGGGATTATACGTATGCAATGACATCGACTTGCATAGTTTAACGAGATTATCTGTGGTCGTCATAATTCATAAGTGGGTGAATTATGGACACGAAATTGGATTTCGTGACGGATAAACCTAAACTTAGAGAGTCCCACAATATGAAGTGTACTCGTTGAGCACTTGGGCTACACTTTATGAATAATACAAATTATTCATAATACTTCACCGGATTAAATTATTCATAATACGCTTTATGAATCGTTTAAATGGTTAAATGAAAACACATGCTTTAGGGAATTTTGGTCAATTAATAATTAATATGTATTTGTATTTGATATAAAATTTGATTTGATTCATATTAATTAATTGTCAAATGAGACTTTGACATATGCCATTAATATATGTATTTATTATTTAATGTAAATAAAAATACATATATAATAATAATTATATTAATTAATTATTTAAATATTTAAATGTTAAATATTTGAATAATTAAATGATATACTTTTTCATAATTGTTATGAAAAATGTTGATTAATATTGGTTACAAATGACATGATTTTATTAAGCTTTAAGTGTATAAATTTGATTTGTTAAATTAAAGCTTATTATATTTAATTAGATTAAATTGTAAAAATGACCATAATACCCCTAGTAAGTCGGTTATTGTATTTTAAAAGGAGAAAAAATTTTCTTTTCTTGTTTAATGTTAGCCTTGGCCGAAACCTTCTTTCCCCAAAACACTCTCAAATTGTTTGATAATTCAAGAAGGAAAAGGAAGAAAATCAAGAAAAAGCTTTAGGAAATTAAGAGAATTAAAGGTATTACTCAATATCCCTAAGCTTGGAAAGCATGTTTCTTATTCTTGATCATCTAGATAGATTCTAGGGTTTCTTCTTTTCTTAAGAATTTGAGTGTTCTGGATTTAGAAGATGGAATGGAGGGCTTATTGCATGTGTGAAGTTGAATTGAAAGATATTATTGTAATATTTGTTCAATTTGATCATTTGATGATATGTTGTCATTCTAGAGTGTTATGACCACTCTTGTAATGCCTACAATTGTTCTTGGGTGCTTTATTTGTGGTGATTTGGATTGGTGTTGTGATTAATTTGATAATGTTGAAAAAGTTGGATTAAAGCATGAAAAATTGATAATTTTTGTTACAAAATTAGATCTGAAAAAATTGGGTTTATTATGATGAAAATTATGTCATATAAATGTATTGGATGTGTTTTGGGTGTTGGAACAATTGCCAGAAACTGTTTCGGAGTTGAAATATGTGAAAAAAACGGTGAAAAATGACGTTACCGGTGACTTTTGAGCCAATCGGATGACGGCTGCCCAAACAGTGAATTGGTCACTGTTCGGGCAGCCCATGAACTGCCCTAGTATTGTTGGGGCTGACCTGGGCAGCCCTCATGTGCATTGAGTGGTCGGTTCCGTCAAAAACGTGTTTTATGCCATTTTACGGAAAAACATTTTCGTAAAAGTTTCGCGATGTTTCTTAACTATTTATGTCGTTATTTGATATCGAATAAATATGTTTAGGTGAAATATGAATGAATTATTCATATTGGATATTGAATAATTTATTTGGTAGCTTTAAAAAATTTTAAAGTTATGATTTCGCTCGAACCGCGCTATTCCGCTGCGCCTTTGTGAAAACCCCAACAAGATGGTGGTAC